>APFE030490762.1:0-11966 GCA_000404065.3 Pinus taeda
CATGTTTCAAACTCATTTCACACAATCTATCATCATCCCAAAGTCTATCATCGGAGCCACACTTGTTGTAAGATGACACAAACGTTGTTTCATTAAGCGAAGTATGTGTTATATGTTATAGATGGTTTATGTTCTATCGCTAAGTTTTCAAGTGTGTGATCATAGTCAAGTTTTATCATTGTTCACATCAGTTCCACTGCTCCCACACGTAGCCAAATTCCGAAGTATCCTTATCAACCTAGCCTTAACAACCTTTCCTGAACTGCGCACTTCACATATGTAACCCTCAAGATTTTCCCTTGCCTATTGGAATTGTGCAACGCACACAAATCCCAACCTCCCTTAGCATTCAAAACTGTGGAGTGGTTTCCTCCAATGTCCTTCCCTCAACCCGAACCCAATGTCTCCAGAAATTGTGCAGTTTTTTCCCTTGACTACCCAGTCTGCCTTGCATCCTGAAATTGCATAGATGTGTCCTCCCATGACCTCATCCGATAGTAGTGCATTTCATCCAGCTAAAAATTTGTAAATTTTTCCTCCCAGGGCCTCATTCCACAACGGTCACTTCTCACTGAAAATACACAATTATGTCTCTCAGGGGCCACGAAGAAAGATGACATGATAGATGACTCTCAAGGAGTTGAGAATAAAAATAAGTAGACCAAGGAACCCAAGATATGATAGAGTATCGGGACCGCATGAAGACTCCATCTGATGCATAACGCTTTAGAGGCTAGGTGTGGAAAACAAAGCACATATTTTGAAATACACCTTGTATTGTAGGTTAAAAGTTTTCTTATCATTGTTGTATCATTATGTCTTCAATGAAATGCATGGTTGCAAGAACTGAAAGTCATTCCATTGTTTCCTGTACGTGTCTTGCTCCCTTTCACTTGTTTATTACATAGCTTAGAAGATGAAGAGAAATACCACTTGTTTATTTAAGCTACAGAGGTTGTGACTAACATGATCTTACGACTAACCAAGCATGATGCAAGGCATCCTATGTGGGATGAAATATGTTTAATGACATGTATATAGTTAGTACACTCCTTTGCATTAATCCTTGCTTTGTATCTGGCATGTGTCCTCACTACTTATCAAATCTTGCTACCTGCTGCTAGTAGTCTCTTAGCTCTTTCCTGACAAAGCAAGGGTAGGAATTTCCTTCAACCTGATTTCTTCAAGGCTCTTCATAGAAAGTATAGAGCTAAGAGAAGGAGATGTGGAATATCACTATCAAACTCTTGAAAATACTTTTCATGTTTGAACCTATTCAAACAATTAAGTTGCCACTCAACAGCATTGTCAATATTGGAAGACTCAAGAAAGATCACATCTCTAGATATTATAAAATTCTTATTCACTTCGTTAAAGATATACATATAGTAAAGGACAACAAAAGTCACACACACACACACACACACACACACATATATATAAACTTTGTGCAAAGTAAAAAAACATATAATTTAATAATCCTCACATGTCAAAAAGCCTTCTTTCCTTTGCAACTTGCCAAATCTCTTAAATTTGTTCCCATTTCACCTCTGTCGTGTTAGGACCTATTAATGATATATGTATCAATGCATCAAGTGTGTTAATTGATACTCTTATTATCCTTATATCTTTGATCATATTTTTCTTAGAGAACCCTCATTCACATGCGACAGTGCTCATTGGTATGACAAGCATTGCTTGCCATAATTTTAGCATATTTGGATACCTAAAGTGCCAATCTTTGTTTGAGAAAATACTTTCCATGCATCTTCCATTAATAATATTTCTCTATTCAAATAAACCACGTCAATAAATTGATATAATTCTCTTTTACAAGTTGTAATATCAAACATTAGTACATTTTCACCTTCGTTACATGTTTTATGTTGCAAATGTGAAAAAAGTATTTCAAGCCAATGCTTTACACTATTTCCCTGACATAAATATCTGACGGGTAATGGCAAGGACTAAAAAAACTTGTTGGATTAAAAAGATGAAGATCTGGAAATCTTGAATCGAAACTCTCAATCAATGCTTGGACATAATTTCTTGTAAGTTGTATGCAACTCTAAAGGGAGCCCTCAATGCAAGCTACCATGGGTTTTGAAAATTGTTCATCATGGATTGAAATATACAAAAAATCATGTCTATGGGTATTCCCCTCTTTGTCAACATTTTCATGGAAACCATCTTTGGAGTCTTTCAAAAATTTAGTAAGATGTAAAACACCTTCTACAAAAGAATTTAGTATATAAAAATATCTTTTAAGAGTATTTAGTGCATGGTTAATAGGTATTCCAAGAAATGTGACATCCACATTATCTTCTTCAAAATTTTCGTTTAGATTATTCAACTCCTTCAAAACATCAGCAAGCATTTTTAAACAAAATTGAATTAAAAAAATCCTTGCCTTATGATCCAATGAATTCTTTCTTTCTCTCTTCTACACGCTCAAAATAGAGAGCCATAGAATCCCATGGATTTGAAGAAACTGCAAGGATTCTAATTCCATTATCTCTAATAAGGAAATGAGCTTATTATTTCTCTTTGCTAAATTTCCAACCCATGAGTATACCTTGTTTGTTATTGTCTCAACATACAAATACTCAGGTATCCTTTTCAAAGCATATGATGCTACAAGTGCTTCAATATGTGAAATGCAATGAGTGCCAATCAAATTTGCTAACCATTCTTTAGCAGTGTGACAAATCCATTTTCACATCCAACCATAGATGAAGCACCATCAGTCGAAACCGCTATTGGTTAATCATTTTCCAACTACCTTGTTTCCTTTAAATTAACGATGGTATCATATATAGTCTTTCCTTTTCCACTAGGAACAATAATCATTTTCATAAATTGTGTGACTGGAGGGCCCAAAACTTTTAAATCTAGATATGTAGAATACACAACAAGGTGTTGTTCCAAACCATTGTCTATACTTTCATCTAACATTATAGAGAAAAAGGGATTTTCTAACACTTTTCTAGTTTGCACCTCTTCAAGATAATTTGATATAGAGTGAATGAATTTAGCAGCTTCCTTTCTATTTATGTGGGAAGAATACTCCACTCGAGAAGGCATATGATGCAGGAGCATCAAGACCTTTTTCTCCATTTGTAAATATGAGGTTTGATAATGTTAATTTGTAAATATGGGGTGTCATAATTTTTAATATTTTATTAATTAATTTGAATTAAATAGGAGAAGGTGAGGATTTATGTAAATATCTTTTTATTTAATAAAAGGATATGAGGGAATTTAATAAATTGAAGGATTTTAGGGATAAAAACCTATCCTTTAGGGATGTTGAGGAATTTAGGGGTTTGTTGAGGATTTTAAGAGATTGAGCATTTAATTAAATGATTTTTTTTAAATTGTATAAATAGGAGGACTTTTTGTGAGAAAAGGACATTGAGATTGTGAGAAAAGAAAAAGGAGTAGAAAGCTGGTTGGGAACAACCAAGGCTGTGAGCCTTTCGTAAATTGTAAGGGCCATCAATCTGGCAAATCAGGCCAAGGAGGAAGAATGTTGTTGTAAGTATTGTGTATTAATGAAGAGTTTAATTTCCTGGAGTTTATGCCATTATTGAGTTCATGTAGAATTGATTGGATAATTTAATATCAGAATGAATCGATTCTAAGAAAGGAACAATTCTGTGTAAAGCATTGTGAATCGAATTTATGTGGTGATGTGTGGAAGGAAGGTTCGATTATTCTTGAGATTATTGTGGTGGAATCTGGATTGTTAATCTCTGTGTAGCTTTATTGATTCATAAAATTTCGATGAAACTCTATATGTATTGAATTATGGCCTTTTGGGAATGTAATTGCTATTATCTGTGTCCGGTGATATGGGATGGTATCGATTGTGTTAATCGATATCGGATGGTATATGAAAGCCACAACACAGCCTTGCGTATTACTGTGGCCGACCTCGATGAATACAATGTTAATTGAATTTGTGTCTGGCAAATCCATCTTGTAAATGCCATATGCAAGGGAAATGACAACGAACTCATGCAACAGACAGAGAAGATTTAGATTGGCTGTGAAGGCCGCGTCCAAATGAGCTCACCTCTGTAATTCTGTGAGAAAATGTTGTGCCACCGTTGATTAGATTGTTGGAATCTGGAACTTCTATGTGGAAGGAGTAAGCAACCGAGGCTCTGTAGGCGTTAACAACGAAATTCGAGTCCATAGTTGAATCATTGCCCAGCCAGTGTATGGTAATAACTGTGATAACTTGATGTTTTAAAATGGGGAAACCGTGTGAAGTGTGGGTGGTTAATCCAATTGTGATTGTATGAAGTGCGCTTGCATATTTTCCAATACACAAGGTGTGCAATAGCTCTTGACTGTGTGTTAATCCGATTGTGGAGGTTTTCAATGCACAATTAGCGTATGGCCTAATTATGGATGCGTGGCATCATTAGTAAGGAAGCGGGCCGTTGGTTGTTTGAACTCATCTTTCCAAGTGAGATCATACCGCGTCAAAGATTGCGCAACAGGGGCCAAGGACCAGAGTTCGGGGAGCTATATAATATAAATTACAACTGGATCGTTGAACAGTGGAATTGGTAAAGTTTTTGAAGGCGGATCAATTTGTATCTGGTCGGTTATATGTGCAATATACCTGCATTATATATATGAGCCTTTGTGTAGAATAAGAGCCAAGCAAGAGTGGAGGAGCGCATGGCGTAAGTGAACATATACATTCTCTGTGTATTATATGTTAAATTCTTTTTGAATATTCGTTGGCTACCTAATTGCTGTATGTGTTTGCTTGCGGTGGAAACTTAATGGTGTAACAAGGTTTTATGAACCCGTTCGGGCGAACATATATGACTGTCACATATATATAGCCACGGTCACAGGTTTTATGACTGTCACATATATATAGAAAACAAATTGTGCAGGGAATATATAGCGTGGGAATATATATATTAAAGCTGTCTATGGTAATTCTGTACCAGAAGAATAAACGCCGAGCCATAACATTTGAGATAAGGGAATTGTGTAAGTATGTATGCACGTGGTCGTTTTTTATATGTGCGCAAATCCATTTTTAATACATTTGGTTTAAGAGTTCATGAAGAGTGCTGTGAGGTTACAAGCTTCTGTATATTTGTTGAAAATTGCCGTGTATGGAAGTTGAATTGGGGAAGTGTTTGAGGCGCATTTTTTTTACATGCACGAATGATGAAGATCCTGGGTATTGCAGGCCCCGCCTGCATTATTTTGGTATCAGAGCTTGGCTCTGTTGAAATGAAGAATGTTTTTTTTTCTAAATAAAGACAGAAGGTTTGTTGAACTGAATGGAAAGCGTTAAGCTGTAGGGTACTTTTATATGCTTTGATTAAGAAAAAAATCCAACTGCTAATCTACATGACTGTGCGGTAATTTAGAACAGTAGCAGTTTTAAGTCGATCTCATCTATGGAGAATTTTGATGCGCTGTTTTATGTGGATCAATACTGTGATTGTTAATTGCAGAAATCGATGGGATTATAATTGTTTGCAGCTTGTTTGAAAGTTTTAAATAGAGCGCAGATTTAATTACAATTCAGTGGCAACAAGAGCGTGGAGTGAAAACGCTGGTGCAGGGGACGAGTTTATTATCAAAGGTGTCAGGACAGAACTGCAGAAGTGATGAGATTGAAGTACAGGTAAACAAAAAGACAAGATCAGACTGAGATCTTGAAGGTAAGGTGATCTGGGTTTATTTGAATTTGAATATTGTAGTCTTTGCATTAAAGCAGAAGTATTTTTTGCAACTCCCAAAAGGAAAATCCATAGAAGACATGTTTAAAATTGCTAACAGAAAACTGGTGAAAGCATAGGTGTGGCAGAACCTTGAGGAAATCCAATAGAGATTGGATAAGGAAGACAGTTGTGAAAAGGCAGATGAGTTGAAGCCAGGAAGAGCAAAGAAAAGTGCTCAAAGGAGGTTCTGGAGATAGAGAACCAATTGCTTGCCAAAAGACCGAGTGAGGAGGGCTTGGTGAGGTAAGTGGTGGCAAGATAGGACTTGCTGCTGAAGAGGCTTTAGTACAACTCATAGTAAAGTAAGTAAGGAACTCATAGAGATGGAAAGGATGATGACTAATGACAGTCATAACAAAGGTTCTGAAATAAATCACAGCAGAGGACAAAAGGAGAAGGATGCCAAGGCAGTTGGCATACAGAGACAGTTAAGCAAAGAGGAATATGAAAGGGAGAAGGCTGAGATAGCAGTTCAACTTGAGGTATTAATGGAGATGTTGCAAAGAAATGAGGAAAACCAGAAGCATGGTTATGTCATGAGAAAGAAGTTGAGGTGGCAGAGACTACAAGAGAAGTGGAATCATCAGGTAAATTTGCGGTTGATAAAGGAACTAAGGGAACTTTAACAGGTTATAGATGCCAGGCAAAGGATAGAGAAGCTCGAAACAGTTGAGCTACAGCAAAAGGAAGATGTCGAAGAAGATGTTGAAGTTTCGTTATGTTACCCAGAGAGTGGACCATTACTTTTTGAAAGTGATGAAGAGCTAGAGGAGTTGAATCATATGAATGATTCAAGGCAGCCCAAAGATTTGATGATTGAAGCATCAAACAAGACCGTAAGGTCTTGTGATTTTAAAACTAATGATTTGTGTGTGATTGCAGGTTTGGAAGAAGAGGAAGAACATCTACTGAAAGATGTTAAAGAAGATTTAGTAGAAGAAAGACCATGTGAAGATCGGGTAAACTTTCCAAAGTCTACTCCAAGTAAAATTATTGAGTTATATAGGGAATTAGACTTCCAAAGGAGGAAATTGGAAGAACAGAGGATGAATGTCTAGGATAGATTGCTGATGAAGGATGACAAAGCAGTTGTCATAAATGATAATCAAGATGAAATTGCAGGTGACGAGCAAAGGAGTGTTGTAGAGGGAAAGGAAGTTTGGGAGGCCGCAACATTCATATTGAGAGCTAAAGCAACATGTGAGACAACATTTATAGTAGCAGCAGAAAAGGAGCAATCAAAGGATGAAAATAATCAGCAAACAGAGGACATACTGGACAAAGAAATTGAATCGATAAGGAGGTTAATGGTAAAACCATCCCAGAGAAAGACAGCCGAAAGAAAGAAAAGGAACGACAACAAGAGAATGACAATGAAGGATTTGCAAGAGCAGAACAGGTGGAGCACTGCAACACAAAATATGGAAACCTGGAAGACAACAACAGATGACAACAGCAGTGAAGCAATCGACAAGCACTGAAGGATTACAAAATAAAATTTGGGATCCAGGAGGAGGTATCCAGACTTATGACCAGGTGGTCATGAATTTTCTACATGGGGAGTCTGATGCAGGAGCATCAAGACCTTTTTCTCCATTTGTAAATATGAGGTTTGATAATGTTAATTTGTAAATATGGGGTGTCATGATTTTTAATATTTTATTAATTAATTTGAATTAAATAGGAGAAGGTGAGGATTTATGTAAATATCTTTTTATTTAATAAAAGGATATGAGGGAATTTAATAAATTGAAGGATTTTAGGGATAAAAACTTATCCTTTAGGGATGTTGAGGAATTTAGGGGTTTGTTGAGGATTTTAAGAGATTGAGCATTTAATTAAATGATTTTTTTAAAATTGTATAAATAGGAGGACTTTTTGTGAGAAAAGGACATTGAGATTGTGAGAAAAGAAAAAGGAGTAGAAAACTGGTTGGGAACAACCAAGGCTGTGAGCCTTTGGTAAATTGTAAGGGCCATCAATCTGGCAAATCAGGCCAAGGAGGAAGAATGTTGTTGTATGTATTGTGTATTAATGAAGAGTTTAATTTTCTGGAGTTTATGCCACTATTGAGTTCATGTAGAATTGATTGGATAATTTAATATCAGAATGAATCGATTCTAAGAAAGGAACAATTCTGTGTAAAGCATTGTGAATCGAATTTATGTGGTGATGTGTGGAAGGAAGGTTCGATTCTTCTTGAGATTATTGTGGTGGAATCTAGATTGTTAATCTCTATGTATCTTTATTGATTCATAAAATTTCGATGAAACTCTATATGTATTGAATTCTGGCCTTTTGGGAATGTAATTGCTATTATCTGTGTCCGGTGATATGGGATGGTATCGATTGTGTTGATCGATATCGGATGGTATATGAAAGCCACAACACAGCCTTGCGTATTACTATGGCTGACCTCGATGAATACAATGTTAATTGAATTTGTGTCTGGCAAATCCATCTTGTAAATGCCATATGCAAGGGAAATGACAATGAACTCATGCAACAGACAGAGAAGATTTAGATTGGCTGTGAAGGCCGCGTCCAAATGAGCTCACCTTTGTAATTCTGTGAGAAAATGTTGTGCCACCGTTGATTAGATTGTTGGAATCTGGAACTTATATGTGGAAGGAGTAAGCAACCGAGGCTCTGTAGGCGTTAACAACGACATTCGATTCCATAGTTGAATCATCGCCCAGCCAGTGTATGGTAATAACTGTGATAACTTGATGTTTTAAAATGGGGAAACCGTGTGAAGTGCGGGTGGTTAATCCAATTATGATTGTATGAAGTGCGCTTGCATATCTTCCAATACACAAGGTGTGCAATAGCTCTTGACGGTGTGTTAATCCGATTGTGGAGGTTTTCAATGCACAATTAGTGTATGACCTAATTATGGATGCGTGGCATCATTAGTAAGGAAGCGGGCCGTTGGTTGTTTGAACTCATCTTTCTAAGTGAGATCATACCGCGTCAAAGATTGCGCAACAGGGGCCGAGGACCAGAGTTCGAGGAGCTATATAATATAAATTACAACCGGATTGTTGAACAGTGGAATTTGTAAAGTCTTTGAAGGCGAATAAATTTGTATCTGGTCGGTTATATGTGCAATATACCTGCGTTATATATATGAGCCTTTGTGTAGAATAAGAGCCAAGCAAGAGTGGAGGAGCGCATGGCGTAAGTGAACATATACATTCTCTGTGTATTATATGTTAAATTCCTTTTGAATATTCGTTGGCTACCTAATTGCTATATGTGTTTTCTTGCGGTGGAAACTTAACGGCATAACAAGGTTTTATGAAACCGTTCGGGAGACTTATCAAACATATACATATATGACTGTCACATATATATAGCCACGGTCACAGGTTTTATGACTGTCACATATATATAGAAAACAAATTGCGCAGGGAATATATAGCGTGGGAATATATATATTAAAGTTGTCTATGGTAATTCTGTACCAGAAGAATAAACGTCGAGCGATAACATTTGAGATAAGGGAATTGTGTAAGTATGTATGCGTGTGGCCATTTTTTATATGTGCGCAAATCCATTTTTAATACATTTGGTCTAAGAGTTCATGAAGAGTGCTGTGAGGTTACAAACTTCTGTATATTTGTTGAAAATTGCCGTGTATGGAAGTTGAATTGGGGAAGTGTTTGAGGCACATTTTTTTTACATGCACGAATGATGAAGATCTTGGGTATTGTAGGCCCCGCCTACATTAACATATTAGGCGTCTGTAGATGCATTTGAATATGACAAAGATCTTCATAAGTAAAAATTGAAATATCTTTTTTTGCAATAAAATATGCTAACTAAATGGTAGTTCTGACCATTTCCTTATTAGCCTCACTTATAGCCACTACGTGTTCTTTAATGGGATTTTCAAACCTTTCATGTCATACAAATTTCTCTGAGTTGATGTTTGATGAATAATGGATTTTGCATGAGTTCTCACAACATCATATTGAATCGTATTAAATCCATCTCCAATACCCCCTGGACCTTGAGCCTTGTATTTCTCACAAATTTTACACTTCATATGAGTCTTGTGATATTCAACATTGATACTATACACCCAAGGATGTTTTATCATCCACTCTTCTCGAAATTCTCGTTTTGAGAAGGCCTTCCTCCTCGAACTACTAGATCCACCATCGTGTCCTTCCTTTTTATTGCCAAAAATTTCTATATCAACAAAATACTCTTCATTCATATCTTCATTAGCACCATCATTCTAATGAGGTATATATGGAATATCTTTAACATTATAAGTCTTTGATGTTTTAAAATATACATAAAAAAAAATTAGTTGATTAACCCTTCCTTTTTGGAGGCATTTATATTTAATAATTTACCTACATGCAAAACAATTACAATAAATCACAATAATCAAATAAAGAGTGAAGGATTGATGGTCATTACATAAGCAAAGATGTCAAGATAATAAGGTGTAATTACTAAAGAATAGCACATTCCACCTTAAAGTGTATATGAATGTGGAATGAATTTTTTTATCTATTTGTAATAGTAGAATTTTAGTAGTCACTCAAATTACATTTTGGTAATTTATGATGATAAAATCCCTTCAATAAATATGATATTTATTATGGTTCATTAGATTTCTTTGTTTTGATGAATGCTCCTTAAAAAATTACTAGACACTACCTATAGTACAATGATTACTTACTATACAATAGATACACTACCTATAGTAGAACAAGTAGATCAATAATAAGTCAATTCAAAAAAGCAACTTCAAACCTTATTTTTATGGAACCTTAACCTATGTAAAATAACATAACATTTTAAAATTATTATGGAATTTAATATTCTTAAACCTATAAGAAATCAAATTAAGTTAAATATATGTTTGTTTTTAATAAATTTAACATAAAAGATTTATATTAAAATATATTAAGTATTAAGAGCCCCGGGTTATGCATGGTTCGACTACCAAGGAGCCTCCAGTTGGTACCCTGGTTGTCGTATGCCTAGGGTTGTGCATGGTTCGACTGCCAAGGAGCCTCCAGTTGGAATCATTCCGTGGGAATATGCATCGGTTCTATGGTGCAAATGCCTCTTCCAAATCAACGGTCGTGGCGTTATATCCTGGTACATTGTGTGTCTTGAGGTGATCTCCCAGGGTTGTCGAGCCGGGAGTGTTAGTCCGTCGAGTCCTCAAATGGTTCACTTCTGTCTTTCTCTGTTATGGTTCTCTACTCACTGCTTTACCTCACCACAGTTTGCCTTTGATCAAGCTTCCCACTTCTGGTTTCCTTTGAAATTGGTTCTTTTTAGTGGTATAACACGATGTGCACTGAGACGCAGTCTCTGTTTTTAGAAAGGGTTTCCAATGGTTCACTTATGTATTTCTCTGTTATGGTTCTCTACCCGCTACTTTACCTCGCCACAGTTTGCCTTTGATCAAGCTGCCCACTTCTGGTTGCCTTTGAAATTGGATCTTTTCAGTGGTATAACACAATGTGCGCTGAGACACAGTCTCTGTTTTCAGAAAGGGTTTCCAGCTTGGATAGTCTCTTTAGGTAAGTGCATATTTGTTTTAGGTGTTAAACTTAAATAGTTTATGCGTTTTATAGCTTTTCTCTTGTTTTGTCATCACATACTCATCTTGTTTTCTACTTGAATGTGCAACCCTGGTTGGCTATGGTGTGGGTCCTTGGAGTCATGCCGAATTGCGGTTGGGTCTACCAGTTTCTTGGCGCCCACTACCAGGTATGTGTTTGTTTGTCGAACTAGGCTAGGGATATTAATTAACATCCTTCATCCATGAACTGGACGGAATACTATCCCTGTAATGTATTTTTAACAGGTTTCTCTGGCCTAAGGTTGAGGGTTTTGTTATAATAACTCAGAGGGACTGGGCCGAACTCAGAGGAATAATTCCTTGTTTTCAGACTTTTGGTTTTGGTTATGAAATTGAAGTCTTGTTGCCAAGAATGCGCTTGTGTTAAGTTATTGATCTATTAAAGCCACAAGACTAGGGTTTCTGTGATGGGAATTAAGGGCACGAGGCCCAACGACAGCAGAGTACATGCTCATTTATTTGTGGGTGGCGGGAGATAGAAATTAAGACCCTCATTCTTATGAAAAGTGGGAGACATGGGCAGGATATAGCAGGAAACAGTGGGCTAGGCCATCTTAAAATGGAAAAAAGACCGCTGAAACCAC
>APFE030490762.1:11986-22012 GCA_000404065.3 Pinus taeda
CAATAATAAGTCAATTCAAAAAAGCAACTTCAAACCTTATTTTTATGGAACCTTAACCTATGTAAAATAGCATAACATTTTAAAATTCTTATTGAATTTAATATTCTTAAACCTATAAGAAATCAAATTAAGTTAAATATATGTTTGTTATTAATAAATTTAACATAAAAGATTTAAATTAAAATACATTAAGTATTAAGAGCCCTGGGTTATGCATGGTTCGACTGCCAAGGAGCCTCCAGTTGGAATCATTCCGTGGGAATATGCATCGGTTCTATGGTTTAGATGCCTCTTCCAAATCCAACAATCGTGGCATTAGATCTTGGTACATTGTGTGCGTTGAGGTACTAATCTCCCAGGGTTGTCGAGCCAGGAGTGTTAGTCCGTCGAGTCCTCAAATGGTTCACTTTTGTCTTTCTCTGTTATGGTTCTCTACCCGCTGCTTTACCTCGCCACAATTTGCCTTTGATCAAGCTGTGCACTTCTGGTTGCCTTTGAAATTGGTTCTTTTCAGTGGTATAACACGATGTGCGCTGTGATGCAGTCTCTGTTTTCAGAAATGGTTTCCAGCTTGGATAGTCTCTTCAAGTAAGCGCATATTCGTTTTAGGTGTTAAACTTAAATAGTTTCTGAGTTTTATAGCTTTTCTCTTGTTTTGTCATCACATACTCATCTTGTTTTTTACTTGAGTGTGCAGCCCTGGTTGGCTATGGTGTGGGTCCTCGGAGTCATGCCGAATTGCAGTTGGGTCTACCAGTTTCTTGGCGCCCACTATCAAGTATGTGTTTGTTTGTCGAACTAGGCTAGGGATATTAGTTAACATCCTTCATTCGTGAACTGGACGGAATACTATCCCTGTAATGTATTTTTAAAAGGTTTCTCTAGCCTAAGGCTGAGGGTTTTGTTATAATAACTCAGAGGGATTGGGCCGAACTCAGAGGAATAATTCCTCATTTTCCGACTTTTGCTTTTGGTTATGAAATTACATTCTTGTTGCCAAGAATGCGCTTGTGTTAAGTTATTGATCTATTAAAGCCACGAGACTAGGGTTTCTATGATGGGCATTAAGGGCACGAGGCCCAACGGCAGCAGAGTACATGCTCATTTATTCACGGATGGCGGGAGATAGATATTAAGACCCTCATTCTTATGAAAAGTGGGAGACATGGGTGGGATATAGCGGGCTAGGCCATCTTAAAATGGAAACAAGACCGCTGAAATCACCAAAATGTTTTTGGTGTAGAGGCTGAAAATATTTTTGGCGCTAAATTGTTTTAGTTTATATATGCTGGGGCTTTCACTGTTATTTTCCAAAGGAACTTGAAGCTGAGCTAGAAGTTTCAAGGAAGACAACAAAGGGTTTATTTTCCACAGGTATTTTCCTTTCAATTTTATGTCTTTCCCTTGCAAAGATGTTGGCCTTAAGAAGTATTCTCTACCACGAATTTAAAGAGTTTTTAGCTGCACTATCTCTAACTTCAAATAAAAAGTAGGATCCGTGATAATCTAATTTCTTCATATTGAAGAAATGTTTTGCAAAAGTTGTATTTCCTACGCCACCTAACCCCACTATCCCCAATGTCTGAGATTTCCCCCTTTGCTGTTGCTGCAACAGGACTGTCTCTTCAAAATCTTGAAGCTTAAAATTCAAGCCCGTTGGATAGTTGGCCACGGGAAACTCTGGCTTTTTCACTATTTCCGACAAACATTTAACCCTTTCATCCTGAATTTGAGTGTAAATTTAGGGCAATAATGTTTATTAGGGCATAATGTTGTTTCTCTTTGTAAATTTATTAAATAACCTGGTGTTATATGGAATCTCGTTACATATAACATAGTTTTGAGCACACATTGTTAGGTTGGACATGGAAGCCTGGTTCGATACGCTAAAAACCATCTACGAGGTTGAGATGACACTGAGTACATTGAATTTTAATCATTTAATGATGGCCCATTTTACGCTCAATAGGTATAAAGAGATCATGAGGATTTTCAGGTAAATGTTAGAGAAATTCCATGACTTTGATCCACCTAATAAGTATGAGGAGGTCATGAAACATTTCAGGGAAATGTTAGAGAAATGTCACGAGGTTGATCCTCCTACATATGCTACTACAAACCTCCAAAGCAGCACCCCCCAGAATCTCGTGTGTCCTCTCGAAAGGTTTCGATGGAGTTGGTTGTTTTTGGATGTGTTTTGTTCATCTTACCTTATTGTTGAGTCAACAAGTTCTTTCTTGTGTTTCCATCAGTACTTAATTTATTTCCATGGAAGAAACTTATAATTTTCTATAGTTGAATCATGGATTACGAGACAAATTTGTGATAATCCAATTTACTATCTCAATCTAAATTTTCAGGGGCTTTGCTACATTATTATTGGCCCCTCGAAGGGTATTGAGGTTTCGTTTTGTTTATCAATGGGAACCTTGTATTCTGGGGACATTTATACTTACATAACTACTTATTCTCAATCTGTTGTGGGTTTTTCTGTAGTTTGCTCATAAATCCATTTTAAAAATTTAGGTTGCACCAATTTTGTGGCCTCTCGGTCTTCCATGAGTTCAACACAAAATGGGCAGAATTGAAGTTGGTAGTACATGGAAGGTCTAGTCCCATCTTTATTGTCGTCTCCCAGGATGGTTATGTATAAATGGAAAAAATGGTTTATGAAGTTTTTTGGACAATGGAAAGGAGGAGAGCTTCAAAGATGCAACAATCTGCATGCAGTGGTTTATGAGAAAAGAATTGTTTTAAATGATGCCATATTTCCGTCTTTCAAACCTCTTCCCACACTTCTCATGCAAGATATGCTTGTAAGTTCCTTTGTATGTTAAAACTAAACAACATAGCATTTTATATTTAAGTATTGTAACCATGATTTGGGTTTTCAATTTTATGTCATCAGCCCCTCTCTAGGCATTTGGGTTTTTTTTGAAGTACATTTCTATAAATTAACATATACATTAGCCAAATCTATTTAAATTTAGGTTGGTTATTTAGAGTTACAATAATGCATACATCGACTGTTTGTGTGAACTCAAGATAGATATTCATCCTCGAGTTTCCTATGTCTAGGTGCATTCTAGATCTTGATTTACATGAGATTGTGTTAGTTTCCTTTTTTAATGTGCCATGAAAGAGATGATGGCTATCTCATTTCCATGAATCTTGTAGAAGGAACCTAGGCTCTTTTGGTGCAAACATCATATTGGTTACATGTATCTGAGTTTACAAATTTTCTAACATGGATCTGAAATTTCACTTGGGATTTGGAAAAATATAAATTTATTTCAACCTGAAGATAGTGTTAATCCCCAAATACAAGGAAGGAATTGGACTGTCTTTTTTATTCTTAGGACTATTGGATTTTGTCTCTTGAAATTGATTTCTGAAACTAGTTCTGATCTCAAAACTTTTTATTAAATTCCTTGGAATATTATGGAGGATATTTATAAAAACATTTGAGTACAATCGGAGCTAAATTTATTAGTGACATTCATACTGGAAGATTACCAACACTAATTCTACTACAAGTTTCCCTATCTCATTTTTCTAACATATGGGTTCACAATATTCTCTATACTTTTACCCATGTTATCATCTAGTTTTTCTTAAAACATTTGGCCTCAAAGTATCTATTTCTCTATCTATCACTGGGTAGTGAATTTAGATCATTTAGTCTAGATCTGGGGGACATATATTTCAATAGTATGGAAATATTGATTGAGTTAGGTGCTTGTCTTTTCATTGTATCTATTTTCAATGTTTAGAACTTAATGACATCAACATTATTATTTTGGTACTAGTTGTTTTGTATGCAATAGTCTTGATATATACTCTTTTCCATTCCTAGTAGAGTAGTGCAAAGGTTTCAGCATGTTTACACAAAATATATTTGTCAATTTTAAAAGGTATGGGGCCACATGAAAAACAGGGTTAAAATCTCATCTTTTTTCAATGTTTTGCAAAAGTTGTCTTTCCTACGCCACCTAACCCCACTATCCTAATATCTGAGATTTCCCCCTTTGCTGTTGCTGCAACAGGACTGTCTCTTCAAAATCTTGAAGCTTAAAATTCAAGCCTGTTGGATAGTCGGCCATGCGCAACTCTGGCTTTTTCAATATTTCCGACAGACATTTAACCACCTTATCTAGCATCTCCATCTCCATCTCCTTGCTAGTTATTCAAAAGAAAATAAATATAACAGTGAGAAACAAACGTCCATGTCTATTTATCAAACATAAAATACTATCATTGATAGTGAAGGTTGAGTTTTCACCCAGTATTGCACGCCTCCAGCTCGAAACCACTAATGTCTACAACACGAAAAAGTGAATTTCTCCAATCTTCAATAGTCTTGGAGTCAAATCGTGGCTTCTCTTCATTAGTTTGAGTCACTTGATATCCACCATTCTAGGAGATGCACTGGGATGATCTTTTTCTTGGATATGTGATCATGTGCTTGGCACTAGACTCTAATTCGTTAGCATGAAATAGGTTCGAGAGGGGTGTTATGGAAATATGATTGTTTCTCCTCTGAACAACTCAAATCTGCATAAATCTGCGCATAGGTATAATACCAAGCCATGATATTTGTAGCTTGGGTCTTTGAGAAGTATGAGGCATGAAATTGGCATTATTTGGTTTAATCCCACACCAACATTTACACATGAATTGATGAAACCAGAGCTCATGGGCATTCACTGCATTGTCATTCATTTGAATTCACTTATTCCATGTGTGGTTAACTATATTGGAGGGTTAAACATAGTTCTAAGTTTTTATACCCTCTTTGCCACTAGTGCTCTACATTATTTTATGTCTTTTCATTTTCCAAGCATATTTCAGGGTTCTTTATTGCATATTGGTGCTCTTACAAGGAAACACACCATATCGCTTCATCTACCATAATAATTCTTTGGACTTCGATTAGTAGTTTCCATGCATGCTTAATATGCTTCATATGCATTTCTTTTCAAATGTTGATTTCACAGTTTAATATAAACTGGTGATAATTTATTTAAATATTTTATATAAAAAATGATGCTTGTTTGTTAGGAACATTGTTTATTTTTTGAGCACCATATATGGAACCTCGTCGGTTTCAATCCATAATTGCAGAGAGTCAACCAACCAGACTTTCATTTAATTTTCTAAAATCTCTCACTTTAATCCAACTTCCAAATGTTGTTATATAAATGATCGAACAGACACTAACTGTGCAAACAAACTATCTTGAGGCATTATCTGGGCAGAAAATCATCCCTGAGACATTCTCTGAGGCATTAGCCTATCTCTAAGGCATTATCTATAGCAACACATTAAATCTGAGGCTTCACAGTGGCAACAATATGTCTATGAAGCAATTCTGAGATAGAAAGATACCTCGGAGGCACTGTTGATGACAACAAATCATCCCTGAGGTATCAATTGTGGCAGCGAACCACCTATAAAGGATTGTTTGTGGCAACGAATCACCCCTAAGGTTTTTATGTGGCAGCAAATCATCTTGAGGTATGGGCTGGGGTTTTGAGGCAAGCAAGGTCTGGTTTGGAGTTGATTGTGGCTGCAATGAGATAGTGAAGTAATGTTTATAGGTAGCAATGAGATATTCTACAGAGATTACTTTGCATTATGCGACAACAATTTAAGACAATGCATTGCCCTTTGTAATATAATCCAGAGAACTCCTCAATGAAATTAGTATTACATGAATAGAAGTTTAAACCAACATATTTTAGAATAATTTTATGGTTTTACACGTTGTCATATATTTCAACATTTATTTATGTAATAATCCTAATTAGTGTCCACAAACTTTTCTTAGCAGATTTCTATTACATTATTCTATACAAAATGGCAAACCAGGTATTTATGTTCCTTTTGGTATTTGTATTATTTATGTTGTTGATTTAAATAGAGGTTGGATTTGTTTTTAGAAATAACTTTAAAATGATACTTCAAAAGTTTGTTTGTGACTAATTAAATGATTGTTGGAACACTCTGATAAGCTTGCCTCAAAGTGTTGGACAGATCTTCAATGCTCACTCAACACATATATGGTGTTACCAATTCTATTTTCTTATCGGTTTTTTTATCAAGGTTTTCTTATTTTTATGTTATTATGTGTTTTTTTAAGAATGTATCCATGGGTGTTATCGATGCTACTATGGGGGGTTCAATGATATTCACTACTTTTATGGAAATGTTAACAAGTGCATGAGGGCAAGACGCTGCTATGATGATGCATGAGGTAAGCTTGAATATTGTCTTTTATATGTTCAATTATATAATTGAGGCTTCTGTGATCCATCATAGTTATAAGAAGAATTTTGGCATAATCACGTATGGAAAGACCTTTGTCGACGCGTTTCGAACCAACTAGTGTGGTTCATTGTCCAATTATCTTATATTCCTTATTATATTATGCTAATTTATGTTTGTGGAATGCAAGCAATCGCTAAAGCTGTCATTCCAACCCCTATAACACCTTATAAAACATCTAAGGTATTGATAGTGGTAAAACTTGATCAATAATTTTGTGCATTTAGTTAACTTATTTCACTATATATATTTATTAATATTTGTGTTTTTACTAAGCGTGCATTTTGTTAGCATGCAGGATTCATTTATGCCCCTCAATACAACCAATGTTGGCATGCAGGGATCATTAATGCCCCCATATACATCTAATGTTATGCAAGATGTAAGATTCAACCATTTATTTATGTGAGTTTGATTATGTTATTTGTTGAGAAATCTAGGGCATATATTTAATAAAGTTTTTGCACAACAACTCCATGATTTATGAGGTGTTACGAAGAGCCACATCATGCCTTCAAATGGATCACCCCATCTGTTTTTTTCTTCTTGTACATATAATACAATTTTAACAAGTAACCCAAGAAATATATTATTCCAAAACATGATGTCAACTTACTTTTTTAGGGTTTCTATGTAATCAAGAGGCCTTTTTAGGGTTTCTTAAATTCAAACCTTAGATCATACTCTTTTCCTTTTATGTCATTCTAGAGTTTATCCCATGCCCTAGAAATCAAATCATAGGGAACAAATACCTTAAGATTAAGGTTTCTAAATACTAGGGCATTTCTTAAAATATAAACCCATAAATTCAACCCTACTACATCTTATGATGGACCCTTTAAAACAAAATTATTATACATACCTCATGGACACCTATCTGTACTGATTAGTATTTTGGTTGCCATGATTATTTGCAACTTTACTATACATTTCATTGATCATTTGCCACCTTCATGACCTTCTTTTAATGAGTCTTCCGAGATATTGTCATTCTATAAAGGGACTTGCTTCTTCATGTGTTCATGAAACCCATGCCTCATTCATAACAAAAATAATCTTCTTTTTCCTTTTTTTACATAAATTACATAGAATTGTGATTAGATATGTCATTATGAAGACCGAACCTAGTTACATATTTCAAAATTATTCATCTGTTATTCCATCTTATTATTTATATTTGTGCCTTGCAGGATGTTTCTAGGGTGACTCCAACAAGTATACAATCTGTTGGTATAGAGGGTCATGTTATGCCATCTACACCTAGACTAGAACCCCATAACATGCCCTTTACACAATCTGTTGGTATAGAGGGTCATGTTATGCCATCTACACCTAGACCAAAACCCCATAACATGCCCTCTACATCAAATGTGGGCCTAGTCAACATTCTCCCACCAGGACCAGAACAAATTTCTTTGAGGAGTCTTATAGACTCACAAACAAGAATGTTAAGGCTCCTACCAGATATTCCTGCAAATGTTCAAATCAGACAAGAAATAATTGAACAAATTCAGCTATGGGAAATGTCATTGTTGGAGAGTGTAGCTCCTGCAAGAGATCAACATGTAAAATTATTTTATTTTTTTTATAATTTCATTTGTTATGTTTAGGATCATTATTTTAGATATGAAAAATAGTTTCATATTTTGGTTGGGTTCTTAATAGTTCCACAATTTCATTGTAAATGCAGGAAGTAAGTGACACAGTGCCTAATGTATCTATAAGGGAACCTTCCTCAACTCCCAAGACTACAACAATATCATTGGTGACCATAAAAGGAATGCAAGAAGTTACAATCTTGCTCACTTCAGAAGGAAATGTCTTGAAGGATGAAACACGGCTGAAATTTTATCACTTTATTTTTCGTCGTGCAGAAGAATTATTTGGAAATACCATCCAAATGGATTAGAGGAAACAAGCCAATGCCAAAAAAGAGGAACTATTTAAAGATGCAGTAATAGCATTTGGTAATCCTGGATTTGATAAGGAAATTATTTTATAGATTGCAAGTAAATACATGCACTCAAAGAGGTCCAATTTAAGGACAAAGTTGACAAAAAACTTGATGTATCCACGTCCAGCTTGGATCACAGACCAAGTGACGTGGGATGAACTTATGAAAGATGCCAAGTTTAAGAGGAAAGTCCTCAGAAATCCAAACTATACACCATCTGCACAAGGATGAGCTAAGAGACGCCTACGAGATACAAGAAAAGCAACCCAAGCTAGGGTGTCAAAAATTGGATCTCACAAATTAGGCTCTTGTTGATATAATAATATTCGTGGTGGTATGGTAAGTGATATTTCCATCTATTATATTTTCTATTTTAGGAAAAGTAACCATGGCCATGCTGAGTTAATTGTATCTTATTAGTTATTTTACCTTATAGATATGATTATCTTTGTTAATGTAGGTTCACCAGTTTCAAAAGGAAGCTTCAGAGGAAGAACTAAAATATGCTGTATTACATGGTTCCCAAGGTCTTCGCCAACACATGATAAATCGAGGGGAAAAAATAATTACTGGTTATGGATCCGAGGTTAGTTGTTTATAATATTATATGAATAATGCACTAAATCAATTAGAGGTTTTAATGTTATTATAACAAGTTAAAGTGTGTGGTGTATAGGAATTAGGTGAAACATCTGGGAGTGAGCATGGGGAGGAGATACAAGCACATGATGATTTTCTTGTTGTACAAAATCATCCAATAGTCATTCTTGAACCTTGGCAGGAAACCATTGTTGAATTTCAGCGAATGGGAGACAGAATTAATGAGGAGGGTGTTCAATGTGATGAGCATTCCACACCCACAATTAATGTAGCACCTCCCAAAAAGAGGACAAAAAGGATTGATATGTGTTAAATTTTAATAACTTGAACGTGCATCGCTCTAGCTTCTAAGGAGTGCACTAGGTTGTGAGGGTCCAAACATAAACTAATTATGTGTGCAACAAAACAAATTTTGAAAATGCTTTGTTTTTTTGATGAGTACTTACATATTATGGGCATCAGTAAGACTGTTGCAGGTCCTAACTTGTATTATTTGTTTGATTATGATCAATTTGATATGCTTATATTTGTGTTGTATGTAGATGACCTGGTCCTAAAAGTTAGTTAAAAAAATTCTATCCCATGGTACAAGAAGAAACTGGCAAGTGAAGTTGACATGAAGGACATACACCTCATGTGTTATTTCTTGGTCTTGGAGGTTTGGCTGAGTTGAGGTGAGGTGGTCCTCGAATAGGGGTAAGTAAGAAATTGATATTTTGAAGAAGTTTCGGATAATGGACAATAAACCATAGGCTACTTTTATGATACATATTTTGAAGTTATCAGTAGATTAAGATTCAAATTTGGTTGATTCGTCAGCATACAAAAAGTATATAGGTTCCCTAACATATCTGGTAGAATTTAGGAGTCAAATTGTTGTGTGCATGAGATCCCTTGTCTCACAAACAAGGGGGGCTCAGACACCAATTTAGTGTCCAGCTTGGCTGCTAATATATGGTTGAGTTGAGGTTGCTGCAAATATGCTCCATGCTGTGAGGTATGCGAGATACTTAAAGGGAACACTGGCACAGTGCTTTGAGCTGTTGCATGCTTTAGTGGATCTTGACAGGGCCAGAGATGCAGGTGGCAGGAAGAGTGATTCATGGTTTTGTTTCAGCTTGGGTTCAAATATAATATCTTTGTTA
>APFE030490772.1:0-18876 GCA_000404065.3 Pinus taeda
TATAATTATAAATATTATTAATTTATAATTGAGCGTTGATTGAAGAAATCAAATATGATAACTTCTCATGGGGAAGTTGTTTTCTTTTCTTGATGATTTAAAGAAAACAGTTGCCAAGAAAACCCTAACTGCTTTCCTTTTCATCCATAGTAAAAATGGGAGGAGAAAAGAACCGGGCTATTAGAGGAACAGACGGGGAAAAGGAAAAGAGGGAATCATGCTAAGTCTGGGGAGGACCATATAGCATGAGCATTGAGGTGCATTAAAATTTGCTGAAGGCAGTGGTCTGGAAAATAAGCTTGGGGGGAGACTTGGTCTTTCAGACGGGTCTCGTGGATGGGAGGAAAGACAAGCTGGAAACCAGTTTCCCGAACTCAGGAGAAGTGGGAAAACTGTGCATATAGCAGTACAGGTAAGTATACTGTTTTGTTTTCAGACATATAGTTAGATTACCTCGGTTGAGGGCTTGATTACAGTCTTTAAGAATGTGTTCTCCGGAAAAACCCTGTTTTTGTAATAACGATGGGTCATTTAAATGAACAGAATAGGTGGTGCCTTAGGATGAAAGTGGATGCAGGCATCTATAAGGACACCCGCGGCCTCTTAAATCCAGTAGCAGAACAACCTGAGGGTTTATAAAAAGGGAAGGAAAGAAAAAGAGGAATTAATCATTGGTCTGCTCAATTATTAAATTGGAAACATTAGTAGAATTTTAAAGAGTTAGATATAAGGTAAACAGAAGAGTTAAGATTAACTATATAGAAATCTAGACTCAATAATTATGATGAAGTACAGTAAATCCCTGCTCTATAAATTAAAGTAAAGCAGAGGAGGAGTTATGATTAACAGTATAGAAATCTCATCATGATTAATCATTCCCGCATATAAATGTCACACAATAGCAAAATAGGCAATTAAAGTGTAGTACCTGTAAAATAATTTAAAATAGAACAAAGATCGTTAGAGAGCCATCAGGCCTTCCCATGCCTTATCGAATCCATCATCGAATAGTTCCAAATACGACAATTCACATACATAAACTTTCATAGCGTTAAATTCTTAACTATGCAAGAAAATCAACTTGGAGGTTATACAACCCTTTTACAGGCATAGCGCGTGCTTATGGCTCACGGTATCCACATATACACAATAGGGTAACAAGAAAATACAGAAACGCCGACAAGACTCACCATTGCTCGGACAAATAAATAACCTAGAAAATCTCAGAGCGCTAGCATGCACAAGAGTTCATATAACCAAATTCTTTAACACATAGAATAGAGCATTAATGGAAGTTAGATGGGTGAATCATCTGAGCAATCTTGTGCTTCATTTATAAACAAAAAATAAATTATCAAAACCCATTAACCATATCGAGCAAAGAATACGAGAGTTAAACAACAACGTAACATGTTAATATGGTCATTATAATCAGAGCGCGCAACTGATTAAACCAGAAGTCCAAAGTATACAACGAAAACCTTTCTCAATGTATGATAGAGAATTCACATATGACTGTGTTCATATGTCAATGAAACAGTACACAACATTACATGATAAATCACCCGGAACTGGAAGTTCCTGAACAAAATAAGAACGATATAAAAATATATAATTCATAAGGTTTGATGCCTCATGGAATGGTAACCACAGTTTTCCTCTCAGCAGAGGAAACACTACAATGAAAGCATCTCTTCAAACAGAGGGTTCAATGAGTGACCTGACAAGAATAAGCAAATATTCAGCCGTGGGAACCAGCACACCATCCACCAACCTTTTTTTAACACAGCAGGGGTTTTAAGGGAGCCATACCCAGAAATTAGGAATCAAAATACCCGACAGGACTGCTGGCACTCCATAACCACGGTGTAGATTCGCCCAAGCCCTGCATCGTTCAAACACGAGAAATAGTTTAGGAAAAATTACATCAACTGAACCTCAAACACTGGGTCCATTCGAAGGTGAATGCATAAAATTAGTGCATGAATACCTGGTTCAAAGGTATCAAAGAAGGAACGCGCGAAGGAGATACCTATATCACTGTGCTTAGGCGGCGCTCGGCCTCGCCTTCAACCCAGAAAACACAAACAAGAACCCTGGTGCGAAACTGCAAGCAGAGGAAACCTCTGGAAGCCAACCCACGCAACAAATGAAGTCTAAAACCCTGAAGAATTCCATGTAAAGCCACCAGAACGATTTCTGATCGTTCGATGGAGGAGACGGGATAACCTCCGTTGATCAAATCCAGAATCCCGAGACACCCAGTACCTCGTCTGCAACATTAATGTCAACAGATACCGCCAAAGGAAATATCGGGACAGAAAGGAAACAAATCACGAGGAAAAGGCCAGTTGTTCGACTCTTGATGAGTTGAAAATTAATGAAAAGGGAAATGAATTGTTGTCGTACCGCTAGCGCAAGCCATATGGTACACAAAGAATCCAAATGTTAAACGGTGACAAGGTATAAGGTGGGGGAATTAATGTTACAACGTAAAATTATAAGGGTGGTGGCATAAGTATTCAACAAACAGTTGAACAATAAAATGTAATGTTTACCATCTATGCGTAAATAAAAAAAAAAATATTTTTACAATATTTCCATGTATTTATATAAGGATGGGGGTTCGTGACATGTGGTATGTGAGCCCAGTTACAAAACTGAGGCCTTTGGGTAAGAAAGAGGTGGCATATAGAGGTGCTATCTATAATAAAAATATGTTTACTTGTATAGTTACTGGTTAGTACACTAATATCCTCTCATTGTGTCATTAAATTTTATGATCTAGTACAGGATTAGGAATTCAAGGGATTGCAACATGTGGAGGACAGATAGTACATCTTGCAGATATGCAATGGGACAAGGAGCACATGGACCCGAGAATAACCTTGAATTATGGGTACAGCTGGGGGAAGAAGCTAGAAATACAAACCAGGCGATTCTGGAAACAGTGCAGGAGCTGAAGAATGAGATGGCTCGGTTACGAGAAGACAACGCACGATTAACGATGGAACAAGAAAGAATTTTAAAAAGTTTGTCTAATAGACAAAACCAACCACCAGTTAATCTTGGCACGGAACAACAGAGAATATCAGAAGAACAGAACCATCATATGCCCCCTGAACGATCAGAAGAACAGGAGGAATGTTCTGATAATGCGTTTGAACAACAAACCTCAAAAAGGCAAAGGGTGGGGTTGCAAGGGGAGTTTCGTAAGATTAAACCACCACACTTTGATGGGGAACAACAAGAAGCAGCTGAAGCATGGTTGATCAATATGAACAAGTATTTTCAGTTTTACGAGTATGACCATAACCTTAAGGCGCGATTGGCTATTTTCCAGCTGCAAGGAAAAGCTACCTTATGGTGGGGAGAAGTTAAAATTGTAAAGGGAGTAACCAAGCAGACTATTACTTGGGAAAATTTCCATAGGTATTTTAAGGAGAGGTATTTAACAGAGCGCTTCTACGATGAAAAGGCAAGAGAATTCCATGATTTGAGGTTGGGGCAGTAGACCATGGACGAATTTATCACCCGTTTTACTTCCTTGCTCTGCTATGTAACATATATAAGGGAAGAAAAGGTGAAAGTGCAATGATTTTTTAGCAGTTTGCCACCGTATATGCGGGAGAGGATTGAGTTTGACAATCCAAAGTCAATGGACAGGGCAATTCGTAAAGCCAGAATTTGCTATCAACAAAGTAAGCAAAAAGGGGAAGCTGCTGGTAGGAAATGGAATGAGAAAAGGAGTTTCAAGTCAATCGGAAGCAACAAAGGAAATCGCAGTGGCAGAAGCAAGGGGAATGAAAAAGGACTGAACAATAGAATTACATCAAGAACTACATCTAAATTCAAGATAGTAAATGAGTCCAGGGTCAGTGAGCAGCATGCAAGATTGGATAGAGAAGGGACATCAAGCCCCCTGGTGCAGTGCTGGGGTTGTGGAGGGCCGCATTACGTCAAAAACTACCCACAGCGTAAGGGAACTGAACATCTATCCCAAATTCATGAAGCTTCAACGATTGGCGAGGTTGGATGTAGCGTGCCAAGAATTAATGCAGCTCTGCATGATCGACAAGCGAAATATCAACCAACCATGGTCGAGTTTGAAGGTAAAATCTTAGACTTTACCATAGCTGTTTTAATTGACCCAGGGGCTACACTAAGTTATGTAAGTCCAAAAATAGTAGAACATTGTAATTTACAGCCTGTTAAATTCAAAACCCCTTGGCTAGTAAAATTGGCTACCGGGGCCAAGAGGTGAGTAATGGCAAAAATCAATGATTGTTCCTTTACCATAGCTGGATAGCCGGTAATGGCTGATTTAAATGTACTTCGCCTTGGTTCATATGACGTTTTGATCGGAATGGACTGGTTGGAAAGGCACTGGTCTTTAGTGGACTGCAAAACCAAGATTATATATTACAGAGATCAGCACAGAGTTAGGAAGGAAATGCAGGGAATTAAGCGACCCGTGCAGATCCGACCAATAACCGCAACCCATCTAGCAAAATGTATCCGAAAATGGTGTCAGATTTATGCTATCCAAGAAGGGTTATGCTGATTCTAAGGATAAAACAGCAACACTGGATGGTATCCCTGTGATACGAGAGTTTGCAGATGTATTTCCGGAAGAGATTCCTGGATTAACACCAAAAAGGAATATAGACTTTACCATTGAGTTGGTACCAGGCGCAGCCCCGCTGTCACGAGCACCCTACAGAATGAGTGTGCCTAAATTAACGGAATTAAAAATGCAGTTGCAAGAATTACTGGATAAAAACTATATTTGGCCCAACGTGTCTCCATGGGGAGCCCCAGTATTATTTGTTAAGAAAAAAGACAGAACCTTGCGCATGTGTATTAATTACTGTCAGCTGAATAGGCTGACCATCAAAAACAAATATCCTTTACCTCGGATTGATGAACTATTTGATCAAGTAAAACGCGCAACGGTGTTCTCTAAGATTGATCTGCGATCAGGTTACCATAAGATCCGAATTAAAGAAGAAGACATTGCTAAAACCGCTTTCAGAACAAGGTATGGTCATTATGAATTTGTGGTATTACCTTTCGGGCTAACAAACACCCCTGCAACCTTTATGTGTCTAATGAACAACATATTTCATCAATATCTGGATCGATTCGTACTGATATTTATCGACGATATATTATTATATTCTCGCACCAAAGAGGAGCACCAGGAACATCTCAGAATGGTGCTACAGACCCTTTGAGAACATCAGTTATACGCCAAGTTTAGTAAATGTGATTTCTTCAAGGAAGAAATCCAGTACTTGGGTCATGTAATTACAAGGGAAGGGATTGTAGTGGACCCAGAAAAGATAAAGGCTATAATGGAGTGGCCCATACCCAAGGATGTAGCAGATATACGGTCCTTCATGGGATTAGCCGGGTATTATAGACGATTTGTGGAAGGCTTCTCCAAAGTGGCCTTCCCCATCACTTCATTGCAAAAAAAGGGGAAAGCATTCCAATGGACCCCAAACTGCCAGAAAAGCTTTGAGCAGTTAAAACATCTGCTCACCACAGTGCCCATTTTGAGTATCACTGATCCTGATAAGGATTATGTGGTATGCACGGAAGCAAGAAAAGAAGGTTTGGGAGGTGTATTAATGCAAGAAGGTAAAGTTATTGCATACGAGTCTTGGAAGCTAAAAGAGCATGAGCAGAAATACTCTGCTTATGCTTTAGAATTGGCTGCCATCATACATGCCTTAAAAATGTGGCGGCATTATCTTATGGGCAGGAAGTTTTTATTGCTAACCGGCCATCACATTCTGACAAATTATTTTAGCCAGCCCACTTTAAATGCTAGACAAGCAAGGTGGGTAGATTTCTTAAGTGGTTTTCATTTTGACACTAAACATTTACAGGGAAAGGAAAACCGAGTGGCACATGCCTTAAGTTGAAAGGTACAAAATTTGTACGAAATTTCCATCAGTGGATGGAAAAGTCCTTTTGGGGAAATCGCTGAATATCAGCAAATAAAACAACAATTATAGCAGTCCTCCAATGAGAAAAATCAGCAAGGATATGAGTTGGATGATGCAGGAATGTTGTACTACAAGAAAATATTATATGTACCAAACCAAAACAGTATTAAAAATATGATATTGGATGAATTCCACATTAACCATTATGCAGGTCACCCAGGTTACTAGAGAATGATTACAACAATTCGGAAAGATTACTTTTGGCTGGGGATGAAGAAGAACGTGGATGAGTACTTGGAACGATGCTAGAATGCCAACAAATTAAAGTAGAACATCAGCACCCTGCCGGATTATTACAACCATTACCTATTCCGGAATGGAAATAGGACACCATTTCCATGGATTTTATCATTGGACTACCCAAGACAAAGAGGAACAAGGACTCCATTATGGTGGTTGTAGACAAGTTGAGTAAAGTTGCACATTTTATATCTATGCTATCCATGTATAGGGCTGCACAAATCGCTCATATCTTTATGCAGAACGTGTTCAGATTACATGGGCTTCCAAAGACAATAATTTCAGATCGTGATGTGAAATTTACATCTGCCTTTTAGAGAACATTATTCGCTGAACTGGGAACTCGGCTGAAATTTAGCACTGCGTATCATCCTCAAACTGACGGACAGACAGAACAAGTAAACCAAGTGGTAGAGGATATGCTAAGGGCTTATGTAATGCAGCAACCTATGTTGTGGGAAGAGTACTTACACTTAGTGGAATTTGCGTATAATAATGGGTATCATACCTCAACGCAAATGAGTCCTTTCGAGGTTTTGTACGGTCGGTGATGCTGCACACCTTCAAGCTGGCATGGACTCGAAGATAGACAGAGTTTAGGACTGGACATGCTTAAGGAAATGGAAGATATGGTGAAAAAGGTACACGCCAATTTGAAAGCTGCTCAAGACAGACATAAAAATTTTGCTGATCACAAAAGAAGATTCAAGGAATACCAGGTTGGAGACCATGTTTATATTAAGATTCAAGCCAAAAGGAGTACCTTGCACTGGAGGGGGTGTGCCAAATTAGAACCCCGATACTGTGGACCATTCCAAGTCTTGGCAAGGATCGGACCAGTGGCGTACCAACTCGTCTTGCCAAGCCACATCCAGGTTCACAATGTTTTCCATGTTTCCATGTTAAAGAAATATGTCTATGATCCTAGACATGTGATCAAATGGTAGGATATTCAGGTGGGAATTGTTGATTACAATGAACCTGGCAAAAGAATTTAATAAAAAAAAACTAACTTAGAATGTTGTATGTGGCAGGTCGAGCTGAAAGGAGAGGTTCTGGTTGGGCCACTGAGTATCCTCGACTGGAGAGAAGTGTAGCTGCGGAGACGAGCTATTACCCAAGTTAAAGTACAATGGTGACATTATGGGCCTGAGGAGGCCACTTGGGAAGATGAAGCATTGATGAGAAGGACCTATCCAGGGTTGTTTATGGCTAAGAGACATCGAGACGATGTCCAATCTCAGGGGGAGGAGATGTAATGACCCCGGAAAATTTAAAAATAACTTTTTTGTTGTTACCATCATGGGTAAAACATTGAACAAGAATTATTTTTACTTTTAAAATTATATAATTATAAATATTATTAATTTATAATTGAGCGTGGATTGAATAAATCAAATATGATAACTTCTCATTGGGAAGTTGTTTTCTTTTCTTGATGATTTAAAGAAAACAGTTGCCAAGAAAACCCTAACTGCATTCCTTTTCTTCCATAGTAAAAATTGGAGGAGAAAAGAACCGGGCTGTTAGAGGAACAGACGGGGAAAAGGAAAAGAGGGAATCATGCTAAGTCTAGTGAGGACCAGATAGCATGAGCACTGAGGTGCATTAAAATTTGCTAAAGGCAGTGGTTTGGCAAATAAGCTTGGGGGGAGACTCGGTCTTTCAGACAGGTCTCGTGGACGGGAAGAAAGACAAGCTGGAAACCAGTTTCCCGAACTCAGGAGAAGTGGGAAAACTTTGCGTATAGCAGTACAAGTAAGTATACTATTTTTTTTCAAACATATAGTTAGATTACCTCGGTTGAGGGCTTGATTACAGTCTGTAAGAATGTGTTCTCTGGAAAAACCCTATTTTTGTAATAACGATGGGTCATTTAAATGAAAAGAATAGGTGGTGCCTTAGGATTAAAGTGGCTGCAGGCATCTATAAGGACACTCGCGGCCTCTTAAATCCAGTAGCAAAACAACTTGAGGGTTTATAAAAAGGGAAGGAAAGAAAAAGAGGAATTAATCATTGGTCTGTTCAATTATTAAATTGGAAATAGTAGTAAAATGGTAAAGAGTTAGATATAAGGTAAACAGAAGAGTTAATATTAACTATATAGAAATCTACACTCAATAATTATGATGAAGTACAGTAAATCCCTACTCTGTAAATTAAAGTAAAGCAGAGGAGGAGTTAAGATTAACAATATAGAAATCTCTTCATGATTAATCATTTCCGCATATAAATATCGAAAAATAGCAAAATAGGCAATTACAGTGTAGTACCTGTAGAATAATGTAAAATAGAACAAAGACTGTCAGAGAGTCATCAGGCCTTCCCATGCCTTATTGAATCCATCATCGAATAGTTCCAAATACGACAATTCACATACAAAAACTTTCATAGCATTAAACCCTTAACTATGCAAGAAAATCAACTTGGATGATATACAACCCTTTTACAGGCATAGCCGCGTGCTTATGGCTCACGGTATCCACATATACACAATAGGGTAACAATGATGGGGCCAGCCCACATGGTCCCGCCACTCCTAAGCTGATGTGTAACACTTCTATGAACCAGACAGTATACGATTGATTTGGTATTAATTTCAGTTTGATTTACAATCAACTTGGCATGTACTGGGGTGGTCTTATCGGTGGACAACTGTCCCTTCTCGGGATCCTGGAAAGTTCTTTCTTGGGTTTTACCCTGTTCGCGCCCTTTGGGTTATTATTGTTACTCGGTAGTTTAGCTCTACAGTCTCTGTGATTTTTCCTTTGTATTCGTTGTATTGTCTGCGGTGAAAACACAATGCGGTCTCTACCTGCTCGGTTAACTATATGGCAAACGTTTGGTTGCGGTTCTGTTGCTCCAGGTCCGGCTTGTATGCCTCGATGGTCTCGTGTCGCTTTAGTAAGTTTGCTACTGTATCGTTTGTAGGTTTGTTCCTCTGTCGTTTGGCGCTTCCCACTGGTGTTGTTGTTTTTCACAGTGTTGTCTGTTCATTTCTCTCAAGAGTCCATGGTTATTTGAGCATTATAAGTTAATGGAATTTCTGGTTGCATTCTCGGTTCATCAGCCTCCAAGTTTTATGGATTTCGCGGCTTGCCTTGTTCAGCTCTTGGCTATTTCAACTGGTAAGCTCTTGTTCCCTGCCAAATTTCTTTACCACAACTTATTTAGACTCTAATGATTCGGCTCCTCTTTGAGCAGGGTTCATTCGTTCGAGGGTTTTTCTTTGCAGTCGTGGCTCACCTTCAGGTATGATTTCTTGCTCATGCTCTCTGCATTTCCCTTTCAATTTCTCTGTTTCCCGCTTTTCTTCAAGGGTTGCAAATTAACCCTTCCTCCTTTTGTCCCTATGCAGGTGGAGTCGTTCACTGGGTCGAATGCATTGGCTTCTGGCTATTCTGGATACCTCCCGGGTAGACTTGTTTTTGTTTCTTGTCTGTAATGGATTCTTGTATGGGTCTTTGGTTTGGTGGTTGGCTACTGTAGAGAGTAGTTCTTTCCGCAGCTTGTGTTCATGACTTTTGGTCGAAACCCTAGGCTTGTGAACTAGGTAGGGTTGAAGTTGCGTCAAACACTAATTTGTATGCTGAGATGGACTGTTAATATTTGTATTTATACTGAGATGAATTGTTAATTATATGTGGAAATAAAACTTGTATCGCCTTCAGTTTCGTTTGCATACCTTGTAAATGTATTTGTCTGGGTGCTATAACTTGTGACCGGTGCTGGTCGGTGTCACCTCCCGTTTGGTTGTTTGTCCTTCTGTGGGTTTGAAGTTTGTCAACAACATGTAATAGGTTTTGTACATGAAAGAAAAATAAAATGTAGGCACAACATGGAATTGTACAGTCTCTATTTATTTTTGAGGACGCACGTAAGAGTTGTTTGTGCACTGGGAAAAAAAACAAGATGTATATCTTTATTTCTATTCTTTCTTTTCACTTTTCACCATTGAACCCCTATGGGCTTGCTTTCCCTCGTTTTTGTACATTGTTCTCAGGCAGTTCGATAACTACTGTCAGTTGTTCAATTATCAGTTACATTAGTTATTTCTTATTTGACTTTAATTCATGGCCAGCTTGTTTCCCTTTGTCTGTTTTTACAATAGTAAATAACTGCTCAGCGACTAATGATTCTAACTAATGTTACTGTTCCTAATTAGAATTCATTACAATATTCTAGGAAGTTTAAACAGAAACCAAAAACAACAAATAATAAAAATAATTAAAAATAAAGACGAAACAGACATGTTGTCCGTTTTGCGAGCTATATTCTCTGTCCTTCTCAGAAACCATGCCAACCTTCTTTCTATCTCCTCCCTGTTAACCAGATGCTCCTGCATCAGGCTTTCGGGGTAAAAGAAATTTCATGGCTCCGTTCCATGAGTTCCTCCACCGAATAACCAGCCTCTTGAATCTGTGCTGCGTCGAGCCACGAGCTGTCCTCCATTGGACGGTCTCTCCACTTGACGAGGTAACATAGATATTCCTTCCTGCGCGTCTTCTTGGCTACCTGGGTGTTGAGGATCCCTTCAATCTCATGGGTTCGGGCCGAAGGTAACTGTTTCTTCCAAGAACTGCTTTCCCATTGGGTGTCCCGTTCTGGCTGTACCGCACTATCTTCATCTGCTTGGGCATTATATGGGAACAGATCCGCCACATTAAAAATAGGTGATATGCCTATGTCCGGTGGCAGCTGAATCTCGTAAGCATTGGCTGAAAATTTTTGTAGGATCTTGCATGGACCAATTTTCTTATATTTTAACTTGTTATATGTGTCTTTCGGAAACCGTTCCCAGTGTAGATGCGCAAGCACCTCGTCTCCAACATTAAAATGCACTTCTCGTCGTTTTGAATCTGCTTGCTACTTGTATTTCTTTACGCTGTCCTGCAACCTTAGTTTGATTTTTTCCTGAAGCTCGCTCATTGCTTCTGCAAAATCTTCCCCATCTGCGCTTCCCCATTCCAGCTTTCCCAAATCTCACAGTTCATGTATTCCTCGAGGATGCATGCCATACAAAATATGGAATGAGCTAAGTCCAGTGCTACGATTGGGTGAATCATTATAAGCGAATTCCACTTAGGCAAGAGCTCGATCCCATAATCGTGAATTTTCTCCAGTCAAACTCTGTAATAAATTCCCCAAGCTCCTGTTCACCACCTCCGTTTGTCCATCAGTCTGCGGATGATATGCAGAGCTGAAATTCAACTGCGTGCCCAACTTTTTCCACAGGGTGCGCCAAAAGTGTCCTGTGAACTTTACATCCCTGTCTGAAATGATAGTTTTGGGTAGACCATGTAATCTAACAACTTCCGTGAAAAACAGGTGTGCCACATACGTGGCGTCAATAGTTTTCCGGCAAGGAATAAAATGAGCCATTTTTGGAAATCTATCTACCACCACCATTACCAAATCATACCCCCGCTATGTTCTAGGCAGTCCGAGAACAAAGTCAATGCTGATCGAATCCCATGGCCTGGAACGGGTAGTGGTGTGTAAAGTCCAGTATTCTGACTATGTCCCTTGGACAGTTGGCAGAATTTACACCGGTTTACCAATATTTGTACATCCCTGCTCATTTTTGGCCAATAATAAAAATGTCCAAGTTGCTCCAAAGTTTTGTTGAATCCGAAATGTCCCGCTAATCCACCACTATGCTTCTCCCATACTATATTCTCCCTCATTGAACAGTCCGGGATACATAACTGCCCACCTTGGAACAATAATCCTTCCTGTAAATTATAGTCTAACAATGGGCTTGCGTTTCTCAATACGGGATTTTGGCAGGCTTCAAAAGCTTCCTTGAAATCTGTGTCTGTCTGATACAAATCTTTTAGATGTTGGAATCCCATCACCTGTATGTTGTTTTCCTGTAGGAGCAAGGCTCTCCTGCTTAAAGCATCTGCCACTTTGTTGGCTTGCCCACTTATGTGTTTTAACACAAAATTAAAACTCTGCAAATATTCTACCCACCTGGCGTGCTTATGGTTTAGCTTGTGCTATTGCATTACATATTGTAATGCCGAATTATCAGAGAACAAAACGAATTCATTGCCCAGTAGGTAGTGTCTCCAATGTTTCAAAGCTTGGACCACTGCATAAAATTCCTTGTCATATGAGGAATATTTCTGGCGACTCTCATTTAGTTTTTCACTAAAAAACGCCACTGGTCTGTCTTCTTGACTGAGCACAGCGCCAATAGCTGTTCCACTCGCGTCACATTGAACCTGGAAAAGTTTATTAAAGTCGGGCAGTCTCAAGATTGGCCTCTCCGTGATCTTCCACTTCAAAAGCTGAAAACTGTCTTTTGCCGCCTTGGTCCAGCAAAAAGGTTGACTTGCCTTTTTGATGGTTTCTAACATTGGTGCGCAGATTTCACTGAAATTTTTAATAAATTTCCGATAAAAACTTGCTAGTCCATGGAAACTACGTACCTCAAATAAGCTTTTTGGTGACGGCCAATTTATAATTGCTGCAATCTTTTCTGGGTCCATTTTCAGTTCATTTTCTGCAACCACAAATCCCAAATAGACCAGCTCCTTCTGCAGGAAAGTGCATTTCTTCAAGTTTATCAACAGTTTGTTCTGTTGTAGCTTCTCTAACACCCTTCGAACATGTTGAAGATGTTCTCCCTTCGTTCTGCTGAAGATCAAGATATCATCGAGATAAACTATCACAAACTTGCCATTAAATTCCTTTAACATCTCGTTCATCAATCTCATGAAGGTACTAGGAGTGTTGCTTAATCCAAATGGCATGACCAGCCATTCGTATAGTCCCTCATTGGTTTTAAACGCTGTCTTCCACTCATCTACTTCCCTAATCTTGATATGATGATATCCACTCTTCAGACCTATTTTTGTAAAATAAGCTGCCCCACTAAGACAGTCCATCATGTCGTCCATCCTGGGCAAGGGAAATATGTATCGAATCGTGATTTTGTTAATAGCCCGCGAATCTATACACATTCACCATTCTCCACCCTTCTTAGGTGCAAGTACTGTTGGTACTGCACAGGGGCTCAAACTTTCTCTGATCAGTCCCTTATCCAGCAACTCCTACACTTGTTTGCGAACTTCTTCATTGTCTTTCGGACTCATCCTGTATGCAGCCTTGTTTGGCAAGCTTGCTCCCGGTATAAAGTCAATGTGATGGCTGATACTCCTCTTGGGAGGCAATTTATCAGGTAAATCATCAACCACAATGTCTTGAAATTCTTTCAACCGCTCCTGAATTTCTTTAGGCAGTTCTGATTTTTCTGTGTTCAGTAACATCGGTTTCATCCTCCTCACAATTGCATAATTGACCTCATTTTCGTCAATCTGCTTCACAAACTGTTTTCCTCCAATTAATAGTGCCTTTGTTCCACTCGGTTCCACTGCATCCTCTTCCTTGATGGGTACAAGTGTATGTTTGATCCCATCTTTCACAAATTTATAACAATTTGTCTTCCCATCCCGTGTCACCTTCCGATCATACTACCACAGTCTCCCCAGCAGTATATGGCACACGTCGATTGGCATAATATCACAGACCACCGTGTGGTGATATTTGCCAATGCGAAATTCAACTTCACACTGTTCATCAACTAATAACTGGTGGCCTTTCTGTAGCCACGACACCCTGTAAGGTGTGGGGTGTTTAAGTCGCTTCAGTCCCAGCTTTTCCACCATTTCTGTGGCAACCAAATTGTCTGTACTTCTGCTGTCTATTATCAATTTACAACACTTTCCAAGTGATTTGCAAACTATTCGGAACAATGCTTTTCGCTGGGTCTGTTAAGCCACCTCCTTGGCTGGTTTCAACAACACTTTATTTAAAATTAAAGCTTCCCCTGTTTCTGCCATATTTTCTATCTCCCGAGGTTGTGCTTCAGCTTCCTCAGGCTGTGCAACAAGTGTTCCCCTCTGGCCCGCATGCTCAGCTTCTGGGCATTCGAAGGATCTGTGCCCCCACTTATGGCAACTATAGCACTGGACATTAGTCCCTCTTCCGCGGCCATTTCCTCGTCCCCACTGATATGGCCGACCACCTCTGGTGCTTTCTCCATTCTATACTGTCCCTGAAGCTCTGGAACTGTTGCCTTCCTCGCTGTTTGCGGCAGTTCTCCCTCTGCGATAGGGCTGTCCTTGTCCTCTGCCATTTCCTCTCCCTCTCCTTTTGTTCTGTCTCCTGTTGATCTTTTCCTCCGCCGTTACAGCACTTTGAAAGGTTTCCTCAACACTTCGGGGAGAGAGAATGCTAATCTCGTCCAATATTTCCATTCTTAAGCCATTCACGTACCTTGTTGTTTTTTCGGGAGTATCCTCTATATAACCAGCACGTAAATTTACACGATAAAATTATTATGTGTATTCTTGTACAATCATACCTTTCTGCCTTAAATTCTATACTTGCCGATAAGTTCAACCTGGTAGTCTTTAGGAAAAAACCTACCCTTCAGTTTTGCCACCATCCTTGGCCATTTTCTTATCGGCAGTTTGTTCATTCGCCTTCTGTCCGCTTGGAGACTATCCCACCATAGGGCAGCGTGTCCTTTTAACTTGGTCACAACAAATCTAACTCTTTTGTCCTCACTGATCTCCTCATTTTCAAAATATTTGTCTAATTCACTCACCCAATCCAACAAGACATCCGCGGACAGACTACCGTCATAATTAGGGATCTCCGGTTTGGGCTTGCTGCTGGCTAACAAAACTGATCATAACAGCCTCAACTCTTGGGCTTATTCCTCTCACCCATCTATAACAGTTGTTGCCTCGTCTTCACTGCCTACCTGCCTCTACTGCTTCTAAGCGAGCTGTAAGGATTCTCAGTTGTTCTCTCAATCCTTCATCTGCTCCTCTATGTGCACCTCTTCCACGTCCTTGTCTTTGTACTTCCATCTTCCTCTACTTCCTCAAAACGCTGCTCTGATACCACTTGATGGGGCCAGCCCACGTGGTCTCGCCACTCCTAAGCTGATGTGTAACACTTCTATGAACCAGACAATATACGATTGATTTGGTATTAATTTCAATTTGATTTACAATCAACTTAGCATGTACTGGGGTGGTCTTATCGGTGGACAACTGTCCATTCTCGGGATCCTGGAAAGTTCTCGCTTGGGTTTTACCCTGTTCGCACCCTTTGGGTTATTATTGTTACTTGGTAGTTTAGCTCTACAGTCTCTGCGATTTTTCCTTTCTATTCGTTGTATTGTCTGCGGTGAAAACACAATGCGGTCTTTGCCTGCTCAGTTAACTGTATGGAAAACGTTTGGTTGCGTTTCTGTTGCTCCAGGTCCAGCTTGTATGCCTCGACGGTCTCGTGTCGCTTTGGTAAGTTCGCTACTGTATCGTTTGTAGGTTTGTTCCTCTGTCGTTTGGCGCTTCCCAATGGTGTTGTTGTTTGTCACGGTGTTGTCTGTTCACTTCTCTCAAGAGTCCATGGTTATTTGAGCATTATAAGTTAATGGCATTTCTGGTTGCATTCTCGGTTCGTCAACCTCCAAGTTTTATGGATTTCGCGGCTTGCCCTGTTTGGCTCTCGGCTATCTCAACTGGTAAGCTCTCGTTCCCTGCCAAATTTCTTTACCACAGCTTATTTAGACTCTAATGGTTTGTCTCCTCTGTGAGCAGGGTTCGTTCGTTCGAAGGTTTTGCTTTGCAGTCGTGGCTCACCTTCAGGTATGATTTCTTCCTCATGCTCTCTGCATTTCCCTTTCAATTTCTCTGTTTCCCGCTTTTCTTCAAGGGTTGGAAATTAACCCTTCCTCCTTTCGTCCCTACGGAGGTGGAGCCGTTCACTGGGTCGAATGCATTGGCTTCCGGCTATTCTGGATACCTCCCGGGTAGATTTGTTTTTGTTTCTTGTCTGTAATGGATTCTTATATGGGTCTTTGGTTTGGTGGTTGGCTACTGTAGAGAGTAGTTCTTGCCGCGGTTTGTGTTCATGACTTTTGGTCAAAACCCTAGGCTTGTGAACTAGGTAGGGTTGAAGCTGGGTCCGAACACTAATTTGTTTGCTGAGATGGTTTGTTAATATTTGTATTTATGCTGAGATGAATTGTTAATTATATGTGGAAAGAAAACTTGTATCGCCTTCAGTTTCGTTTGCATACCTTGTAAATGTATTTGTCTGGGCGTTATAACTCATGACCGGTGCTGGTCGGTGTCACCTCCCGTTTGGTTGTTTGTCCTTCTACGGGTTTGAAGTCTGTCAAGAACATGTAATAGGTTTTGTACATGAAAGAAAAATAAAATGTAGGCGCAACATGGAATTGTACAGTCTCTATTTCTTTTTGAGGACGCACATAAGAGTTGTTTGTGCACTGGGAAAAAAAAGAAGATGTATATCTTTATTTCTGTTCTTTCTTTTCACTTTTCACCGCTGAACTCCTATGGGCTTGCTTTCCCTCGTTTTCGTACATTGTTCTCAGGCAGTTCGATAACTGTTGTAAGTTGTTCAATTATCAGTTACATCAGTTATTTCTTATTTGACTTTTATTCATGGCTAGCTTATTTCCCTTTGTCTGTTTTTACAATAGTAAATAACTCCTCAGCGACTAATGATTCTAACTAATGTTACTGTTCCTAATTAGAATTCGTTACAGTATTCTACGCATTTTAAACAGAAATAAAAAACAACAAATAATAAAAATAATTAAAAATAAAGACGAAACAGACATGCTATCCGTTTTGCGAGCTATATTCTCTGTCCTTCTCAGAAACCATGCCAACCTTCTTTCTATCTCTGCCCTGTTAACCAGATGCTCATGCATCAAACAAGAAAATACAGAAATGCCGAAAAGACTCACCATTGCTCGGACAAATAAATAACCCAGAAAATCTCAGAGCGTTAGCATGCGCAAGAGTTCATATAACCAAATTCTTTAACATATAGAACAGAGCATTAATGGAAATTAGATGGGTGAATCATCCAAGCAATCTTGTGCTTCATTTATAAACAAAAAATAAATTATCAAAACCCATTGACCATATCGAGCAAAGAATACAAGAGTTAAAAAACAACATAATATGTTCATATGGTCATTATAATCGGAGCACGCAGCTGATTAAACCAGAAGTCCAAAGTATACAACAAAATCCTTTCTCAATGTATGATAGAGAATTCACATATGACTGTGTTCATATGTCAATGAAACAGTACACAACATTACATGATAAATCACCCGGAACTGGAAGTTCCTGAACAAAATAAGAACGATATAAAAATATATAATTCATAAGGTTCGATGCCTCATGGAATGGTAACAACAGTTTTCATCTCAGCAGAGGAAACGTTACAGTGAAACCATCTCTTCAAACAGAGGATTCAATGAGCGACCTGACAAGAATAAGCAAATATTCAGCCGTGGGAACCGGCACCCCATCGACCAACCTTTTTTTTAAGACAGCAGGGGTTTTAAGGGAACCATACTCGTAAAGTAGGAATCAAAATACCTGGCAGGACTGCTGGCACTCCATAACCATGGTGTAGATTTTCCCAAGCCCTGCATCGTTCAAACAAGAGAAATAGTTCAGGAAAAATTACATCAACTGAACCTCAAACACCGAGTCCATTCGAAGGTGAATGCATAAAATTAGTGCATGAATACTTGGTTCAAAGGTATCAAAGAAGGAACGCGCGAAGGAGATACCTGTATCACTGTGCTTAGGCGGTGCTTGGCCTCGCCTTCAACCCAGAAAACGCAAACAAGAACCCTGGTACGAAACTGCAAGCAGAGGAAACCTCTGGAAACCAACCCGCGCAACAAATGAAGTCTAAAACCCTCAAGAATTCCATGTAAAGCCACTAGAACGATTTCTGATCGTACGATGGAGGAGACGGGATCACCTCTGTTGATCAAATCCGAAATCCCGAGACACCCAGTACCTCGTCTGCAACATTAATGTCAATAGCTACCGCCAAAGGAAATATCGGGACGGAAAGGAAACAAATCACGAGGAGAAGGCCAACTATTTGACTCTCGACGAGTTGAAAATTAATGAAAAGGGAAGTGAATTGTTGTCATACTGCCAGCACAAGCCATATGGTACACAAAAAATCCAAATCTTAAACGGTGACAAGGTATAAGGTTGGGGAATTAATGTTACAACGTAAAATTATAAGCGCGGTGGCATAAGTATTCAACAAACAGTTGAACAATAAAATGTAATGTTTACCATCTATGCGTAAATTAAAAAAAAAATTATTTTTACAATATCTCCATGTATTTATATAAGGATGGGGGTTCGTGACAGTATGTCCCTTCTGAATCAACCCTTTTTAATATATTTTGTAAAATATTTACATTTCATTTTCATGATGAAACTCGGGTTTGCTTGTCACATCGTAGTTCTAATTCTTTCATTATTATTATAATTTAATTATATTGAGAGGTTCCTTATAGTTATTTTAGTATAGAGGAGATGTGGTGTTACTAAATGAGTGGAAACATTTAGATTAGGTTCAATATAGAAGAGATATTTGTAAATATCTACACATTTAAATGTCAACCCAATATAAGACAAATATTGTATTGTCACTATTCAATATAGGAGAAATGAAAGAAACATTAAGAAAATGAAAAATAATAATAAAACATAATATTGAATCAATTAAAAAAGGAATA
>APFE030490775.1:7135-26815 GCA_000404065.3 Pinus taeda
ATACCAGTGCTTGTGCTGGCCATTCCTTGCATTCTCAGCTATGCTTCTAAATCCTTGACTGTATATTTAAAAACCACTGACTGCTGCAACCAAAAGACTTCTCTCTTCAGCTTCTTTGTCTTCTGCAAAGAGCCTAAGCCTGCTCTGATACCATTGTTGGGTATTTTTACTTCTGTTTGGGATGGGAAAATACCAAAACCATCCAAATAAAAAACAGAGGCAATGCTCTGTTTCCTTACACCAGGATCTTTTACTCAGAGAAGTCTTTTAAAAATAATTACACAGGACAGAGTATTTCACCACCATAAAATTTTCATTCATTAAAACAAAATGACTGAGACATATTCATCCTCTTTCACTCAGAGGGATTCACCAAAACATTTTAACAAAAGTTACTCAGCCTCCTATGAAATTTTACACCTCTGTGTGTAAATATTTCATTTACATTCACTGGTGTGTGAAAACAAAATTACAGGGAGTTACAGATTTACCTTTTCACCTGTGTGAAACAATACATGGTTTGAGCAAAACAATCCACTGGTTTCATTTACTTCTCCTCCTGCACTGCTGTGCAATCCTTTTTTACTTCTTACATTACCATCAAAATTACTCTGCTGCATGAAAATCACTTTTACATTACAGACCCAAAATATTTATGCACTTCTGTGCATTCCCTGCAATACAAAATTCACCCTCTGTATATTTTTCATTCGCTGCTGCGAATTCCTTTTCGTTCTCACCGTGTGGCCATATATGAATCACCATTACACATTTCATTTTTTAATCCCCGCGGGTTTTCCTTTTTTTTACATTACAAAAAACATTGGGTCAACGCTTTTAAAACATATATTAAAAAAATAATATTAAACTTACGCCCATACTCTTACTTTAACTTTGCCGTAACAAATATTTAAAACCTTACCAAAATAGATGTCAGCTATTTAACATACGGGATGGGCAATATGTATGGACCACACTATATTAATTTTATATCGGGCCCGTATGCACTTTCCTTGATCGGACGACGAAGGGACTCAGCATTAATCCAACGGCGGAGCTTTCACATCAGAAGACTTGTCTGACAGAACTTTAAACCATCGTGCAGCTTCCTTAAATCGACGGCGGTAAATACTAGAGGTAAATCGACGGGTGAGAACGATATCGGAAGAGGTGAGATGGGTGAAAGATACCTTCCGATGGATTGTCAGTGCTGATGAGGCCAGCATCATGGGTGTCAGGTTGTCAGTATCGGACCAGCATCGTACGGAAACAACCTTGAGCCAAAGGCGGTGCGATATGATACCGGGCGGGTTAAGTTCCCTGTGGTGGTTTTCTCCGTGCGTTGACTGCAGGTCCGCACGGTTTGGTGAAATTATATATTTTAACAAATGGCAGAGGATGGAAGGGAGCCGATATTCTTGTTTTTAACTCCGGCCATTGGTGGACTCACACAGGAAATCTCAGAGGGTACTTTTATGCAAGCCATTAATGATAACTGTTAGATTTTTGACTGTGATCTTTTATGGCACTGTGATCTTTAATGGCGGACTGAATGACTGACACTTTGTTCTGGTAAAAAAACAAAATAGTTGGGATTACCTACAGGAAGGGAATATACACGAGCATGGATTTCGTGGTGGCTTACCGGAAAGGAATGACTACCTGGGCAAACTGGATCGATTCCAACATCGATACCAACAGAACGAAAGTCCTTTTCCGCAGTTTCTCGCTCTCGCATTCCAGGTTTAGTAATCTCAGATCCGGTTGAAAATGTGAAAAAATTGCTTCTGATGAATGGCGTTTTCTTGATCTTTTAATGAATCTTTCTGCTTTGCAGTACTATGAATGGTGGTAACTGTTACTCCGAGAAAGAACCTACAGCGGGGACTTCGTATCTGGGCGCCTATCCTCCCCAATTCCAAGTGGCGGAAAGCGTTGTGAGAGCTATGAGATCGCCTGTGTCGTTTCTCAACATCACGACGCTGTGGTTGCTCAGGCAAGACGCGCACCCTTCGATATATGACAACGATTTGATAGTCGGGCAACCGAAAAACCCCCAACGCTGGTGTCTGCCTGGGCTTCCCGATATCTGCAACGAGATCCTTTACTCGGCTCTCTTCTACCCCTGATCTCAAGCTCCTTTATTCGGCTCTCTTTTGCGCCTGATCTCATCATTTGTAAACATTTTGTTGTTTTAAGGTCTTTTATCGGCTCTCTTCTGCCCCTGAGCGCATCATTTGTAAACATCTCATTGTTTTACCCCTGATCTCAAGCTCCTTTATTCGGCTCTCTTCTGCGCTTGATCTCATCATTTGTAAACATTTTGTTGTTGTAAGCTCTTTTATCGGCTCTCTTCTACCCCTGAGCGCATCATTTGTAAACATCTTATTGTTGTACGCTTGGAATTGTCAATACATTGTTGGCGGGATGAGTTTCGATCACGAGACCCCTCGCAATAATAAGCTGGCGGGACGAGTTTCGAGCTCGGGACCCCTTGCCCGCCCAGTTCACCGTTTACACTTTGTGATTCGCCGTTGCTCGATGTTAGAACGAATAATTTTTTATTTCCCATTTGTATCATTATTTATAAGTTTGTTTTAACCTCAAGTTGAAATTCCAAGAAATTCCAAAAGTAGCTCCATATTTATATTTTTGTCCCTCTATGTATAAAAATAACTTTATTGATTTTAAGTCTATGTTCAAATGTAAAGTTGGATTCCAGGTCTCTTAGTACCCCATTTCTGTTTTGTTTGTATTTTTCAGAACGAAAAAGCATCATTGTATTATATTGACACTGTTTTGTTTTGTTTGTATTTTTTCTATAGTGAAAAAAGCTATATTGTATTATATAAGGAAGATAATGGGTCTCAAAAAGGTACATATTCATATGATTATGAGATATAACCATATAAGTCTCTCCAGAGAGAGAAAACATCACAAATAAACTAACATCAAGATTTATGTTGTCCATGTCCTTGGCGTAGAATAGATTGCACTAATAAAGCCACCTATATGCATATACAAGATCCACAAAATCGCTACAAACAGTAAAAAAAAGACGCTTGGAGAACAACTGATATGAAGAGAAGATCAAAACATATCTGAGGAAATACTAAACAAAATTAGAATACTGGGGGACAAAATTCCTGTATAGTGAAAATTTCCTCTTTAGCAAAAACCTGCACAAACCAAAAACCTGGAGATGAAAAGAGACCATTTTTTGATAAAGAGTCTGCCTTCTGATTTTGTGCCCTGCAAATGTGATTTATAGAAGAATCATCCATATCATCCCAAAAAGACATGATCCTGTTCATCCAACCAACGAGGTGAGGCTTTGAAATGTTGATTTTCTTTTTCACAAAGTCCATCATTACCTTAGAGTCTCCAAAAATCTATACAAGCCGAATTTCGTTATATAAAAGGTATGTATAAAAATAATTTCATTGATTTTAAGTTTATGTTCAAATATAAAGTTGGATTCCAAGTCTTTTTGTACCTAATTTCTGTTTTGTTTGTTTTTTTTTCACATTATTAGATAAAATAAATTTCGTTATATAAAAGGTCTTTGAATTATATTACAATGGTTTAATTTAATTGATTTAAAATATATTATTATTGAAATTAAAATGATTATAAAAATTACAAATGAATATTGTATTTGAAGAAGAAAATTAAAATATATTTAAAAAATTGTAAATTAATTTAAAGAATAAAAGGCAAATATATTTAAAGGATATTTTAAAATGATTTTTTTTTGGGTTAATTCTTATGGTCATTGAAATAGAACAAGTATTTTAAATATTTATGAAATAAGTTTGCAATGTCTCAACAATTTATTATATAAATTTGGAGGTTCTTTATAAAATATTTTTTATAAATATTAGAAAAAAATGATGTAAAAAACAACTTATTATGTAAGTTTGGAGGTGGGCTAAAAAACATCTTTTATAAATATTAGAAAAATTTATGTAAAAGTTAATTAAGATGATACATATCAATTTTACAAAAGTATTCTTAATAATGTGTGAGGATATGGCATTGGTTAAGTTTACAATGCGTTGCTAATTTATTATGTAAATTTGAACCAATATTTATGATGAGTTTGAGGTTATGGTTTTGATTAAGTTTACAATGTCTTAGTAATTTATCATGTGAGTTTGGAGGTTTGCTATAAAACATTTTTTATAAATATTGAAAAATTTGATATAAAAGTTAATCAACATGATACACATCAATTTCACAAAAATATTCTTAATAATGTTTGTGAGGCTATGATATTGATTAAGTTTACAATGTCTTGCTAATTTATCATGTAAATTTCAATTATGATTAAAAAATATTTTTCTATTAATATTAGCACATCTGTCAATAGTGGATGAAAAACACCCATAAAAATGAATGAGGGGTAGCTATAGGTTCCCTTGGTGAATAATATGAATAGAATACATACCCATTGCAAGTGGAGGAATCTCATTAGACGATGACACTTTGGCAAAGACATTTTTGACACCCAACCTCTTAATTTTCAAATTCTTCATAGTACATAGTTTTTATCGTTGCAGGTAGGTCGTTCTCTCCCCTCATGTTGGTTTAAATTCTACATCTTTGTTTTGAGCGATCGGAGTCATTTCCCCTGTTTATTGTTGCATTTTGTGTTTTGCAAAGCATTTTGGTTTCCTCTAAAAATAATGTTTCATTAATTTTACACTTTCTGGTAGTGATTTTTGAGATGTTGGGGTAAGGGTTTGGTAGATTAAGACATGCAGACAAATGTGCTTTGTTTGATCTTTTTTTATCTATTTGCAATTTTTTCAAAGGTTTTCAAACACATTGAGCTTCCTTTTCTTGTGTAGAAATATTATCCTTCAGAACCCTATATTGTCTTCTAGGTTTAAAGTTAGTTTTTAGAAAAGGGTGTTTTTGTAAGCATGTATGAATACCAGCCACGCCTTGTAGATCTCATGGTTGACTGTTAAGTTTTCTTGCTTCTTTTGATGGAATATTGAGCTGCATTTTAAGTTTTTGGTAGACGTTTTCTGTGGTGTTGTAGTTTTACAACATCAACATTTTTTCGACATCGTCTGAATGCATTAAAATTGGAAGGAGTCATCTCTTTGCTTATATTACAGGAAGCCCTTTTTATTTTTTCCAAGTATAAATAAGATCGAGTCAAATATGACAACATTGTCTTGATGTAGATGGCCTACTAGAAGAATGATTGCTGGGTTTTTGAAATGTTTCCTCGTTATTCATGTTGTGCTGTCTACTTATGCCAAGTTTTATAATTTATTCGGTTTAACAAATATCTACTAATAATATATATGCCAAAAATTTGACCATGATAAACCTGCAATCGGTTAAAATATATATGCTAGAAGCTTGACCATATAGGCAACCTTTCCCTAGTAACATATAGGCATTTTCTGATACTCTTCATGGGGAATTTATTTTTTCTCAGGATGCATTCTTGCATTTTCGATTGCGAAGGAAGAAGCTGCGAAATTGGGAACGGTGATTGGTATAGACCTGGGAACTACTTACTCCTGTGTTGGGGTTTACAAGAATGGTCATGTGGAGATTATTGCCAATGACCAAGGTAACCGTATTACCCCATCAAGGGTGGCATTCATAGAAAATGAGAGGTTGATTGGAGAGGCTGCCAAAAACCAGGCCGCGGTCAATGCCGAACGAACCATCTTTGATGTCAAGAGACTCATTGGGAGAAAGTAAGTACTCTGATCTCTAATTTTCCCATTCATTAGACAACTATATTTATTGCAAGTCCAATTCTTGCCTTGATATTGAACCCACAAGGGTGCCAGTCATGAAATTGGCATGTTAAGTCAAGGGTCGAGCAACACTCTGGTTGGGGTCAGATTAGGATTTGATTTCTGCCTTGTCCAAACTTCAAGAAAATGATATAAAACTTTTACTTGACGAGCACAATTAAATGAAAACATTTCTTTTATATAGGTTTGAAGACAAAGAAGTTCAGAAGGAAATGAGACTGGTACCATACAAGATTGTGAACAAAGATGGGAAACCTTATATTCAAGTTTAGGTATGAGATGGAGAGACAAATGTATTTAGCCCTGAGGAAACCAATGTTACGATTTTGACTAAGATGAAGGAGATTGTAGTAGCATTGCTTGGCAAGACTATAAAGGATGCTGTGGTGACTGTCCCTGGTATGCTTTCTTTTCAACCTTTTTTTTTTATGAGGTTGTGGGTAACCAATTGTTGACTGCATTGTGACTGTTAACTTGTGGGCTTGCGCAGCTTATTTTACTGATACACAGCGCCAGGCAACGAAGGATGTTGGTGTTATTGCTAGCTTGAATGTAGCTTGTATGATCAATGAACCCATAGTTGCAGCAATAGCTTATGGCTTAGACAAGAAGGGTGGAGAGAAAAATATTGTTGTTTTTGATATTGGCAGTAGCACGTTTGATGTCAGCGTTCTGACTATTGACAATGGAGTTTTCGAGGTTTTGGATACAAATAGTGATACCCATCTTGGAGGTAATCTGTCCGAACTCTGTCTAGCAGTTTTATATTAGGAATTTGAATACGTGCATGGTGGTTATCTTTGACTTTTCTGGTTGGCTTTCGAGCTTTGAACTTACCGGGATGTACACTAATATGCAGGGGAGGACTTTGATCAAAGGATAATGGAATATTTCATCAAATTGATCAAGAAAAAGCATGGAAAGGATATTAGTAAGGATGGCAGAAATGAAATAAGACATTCAATGTGTTCCTTGTAATATAGATATAAACAAAACATCTACAGAAAAGTAATTGCACAATGATCCAGTCCAAGAAAACAAGGTTTTCCACAAACCAATTAACTCTTCTAGAAAAATTCAACAATTCCAATTTTAATAATCATCGCCTCTCTTTGGTACCTTTTGGGACAATTGCTAGTTGTAAACTATGATAATGGTTTTCTGCCATGAAAGAAAATTGTCATATTATTTTGCATTTTTTATCTACGTTTTTACTATATATATTTATATATATAGATATATAATATATTATATATTAATATTATATATATATATATATTTCTTTCTACTAAAATATTGGTTGTTTTTATGTACAAAATTGTTCTCACATTTAGATGTTTGGTGTGCTATGAGGTGCTCTTGAATTTAATTGTTCTCACTTATTATGAAATATGTTGGAGACTACTCTTCACCCTTATTGATTTGTTATATTACTTTCACTTATAGAATAATAGTTTATTGAAACTATAACCGACCACCATCGCTTAAACCAATGTTTCACTTATAGAAGTTTATTGAGGCTATAACTGTGTGCTATAAGGTGCTCTTGAATTTAATTGTTCTCACTTACTATGAAATTTGTTGGAGGCTACTCTTTACCCTTATTGAAATATTATATTACTTTCACTTATATAATACAAGTTTTTTGAGACTATAATAGACCACCATCGCTTAAACCAAAGTATCAGTTCTAGAATAAAAGTTTATTGAGACTATAACCGACCATCATCGCTTGTACCTTTTCTTTAATTGAGGCATTCCACAACAATACTTAACCTATGTATGTATAACCTTCATGGAAATATATCATATCTCGAGCTGCCATATTGGTCCATCTCATTAACGATATTGTCGAGGGTAATCCAATTTGATTATAATCTCTCTATCATTGCAGTAGTGTACGTGGGAAAATTTTGGGGATTGACAGACTTTTGATAACCATGAATAACCACATTCAATACACCTTAGCCTTGCCTTAGACACATATTAATTATTATTACTCATGGTTGAATTTTAAGGAGTCAATTTATCTAGAACTATGTTATTTATTATTCTCTTGCTAACGTTGAGGAGATAAATGACTTAGGGAATAATTAAATGTGAAATAAAATATGACTAACGATCCTAGACTTACATATGTAAGAGAAGAGATCCAATGGTTGTAATTCACTCACAATTAGGTCTTGGGTAACTGTCTTCGGAGAATAGTTTGGGTTTGGAAAATAGCGTTATGAAACAGGTCTCAGGAGAGAATCTTTGTTCTCTTTCACCTCACCCGATTGAATTCTTGTACCCTTTTTAGGTGACTTACCAGTGTTCCCATGCAATAGACATTCTTCTCTAGGCATTTCCTTAAGCACACAAATGCCGCCAGGTAATTTTTCCTCTACCATGGTTTGTTTTTTAACAAAGGTTTTCTTTTCTATCCTAAACTCTATTTTTCTGTTTCTATAACTCCCATTATCATCCTTCTCCTTGGTATTGTAGGGTTACAATGTAGAAGAAAATGGCATGTTGGGGCCATCCTGCTCTTGACACAGTTGTCATTCCAGGGTTTCTACTAGGTGAGAAGCTCCTTGCTCATTACCCATACCTCTAGCAACATTTTCCTCAGCCACATTAATAGTATTCCAAATTAGATCCCTTTCCCATGTCGACTATTGTTTATGCGCAAGAGATTTCTTTACCATACGACGAGAAGAAATTTGGAGCGTTCTCTACAGGTGAAGCCTTTTATGAGTTAGTACATTCTAATTCCCATTTCCTTTGTGAATATTTATCTTAGCTCATTACAAATTTGGTTAGCGGAGTTGCTAACGAATGGGAGACTATATGTGAAGGGTTCTTGGTCATTCCGGTAGGCATCTAAGTCTATTAATGGTGCTAAAGCCCACAGAGATTCACTCAATAAACCTTTGATATATCAAGTGTGTGTTCGTGGCATACTAAATAATACCCTTAATTTGACTACATATTGTAAAATATCTCCAAAAATAGCTTATTTAATCCCCTACCAATACAAACCCAATACACTTTCCCAATTCAAAAAACTAGAACTTTCACTAGATATTGTAGGTATCCTTTTTTCATTAACATTTTTTATACCCCTTTATATTTTTTCATTAAATTTGAGCTCCATTTTTTATACACAACATATAAAAATGTTAAAATAGCTAATTACTCCCACATGAAGATTTATCTAAAATTAGAGAGTCAATTCACTGAGCATTGAGTCAAGTCGAGTTAAGTCATAGTCGAATTTAGTGCGTGGTTGCATATTAAGTTATTTTAGGTAAGTCTCTAGTTGGAAAAGCTTAAATACCCTTCACCAGGTTCATTGTAGTCATCAAGTTTTTTTGTGATCAATAGAAGAGCCGCAAATAGTTTGTTTTATGTGTGAAATTTGTGTTTTGACTCCTCTACCTTTCCAACAAATTGATATCAAAGCCAAGGAAAGTTCACAAGATCTGTGGAGCCAAAGAGGGGAAAGTAAGGAAGATCAATGATTTTTTTTTTAAATTTTCAAGTAGCAAAATTGTCAAACAGTTAAGGTACACAACAAATTTGTTACTTGTTTAAAGAAAATTTACCACCGCATCTCTTCCCTGTCATAACTTATGTTGTTTAAGGCAAAGTTACAAAATAGAAATTCTTAGAATTGCAATGCTTCCCAAACCTATCGAAAGGTGCAGTGCAGCGTGTGTTAGTTTGACTGAAGTGAAACTTCTTTTGAAGTTTGAAAAGAGCTCACGTGGGTTGTATTTTTGTTTCAATGAGTTAACCAACTTTCATAAATTTTTTTATTTAAAAGGATTTGGGTTTTATGGTAACGTATTTACTAAAATCTTTTTATATTAAAAAGTATTTTGCAAGGACTATTATAAGACATTCATTATAAAAGTTTATATATATAAAGAAATAATCAAGGTTTTTCTTAAAAGGAGTTGATTCAGGAGGAGTTTCTTTAAAAAGGGTTTTGCAAAGATTATAAAAAGGAAATTTAGAGTTTCATAAGAGAATTTTTTGAAGAACGATGGATTTCTCAAATTTCCAGCCGCAGTTCCCACTGTTTATAGGGAAAGATTATGATGTGTGGGTCATTAAGATGGCGATAATGTTGAATATTCATGATGTTTGAGATTATGTCTAGTTTGAGTTTTCAGAACCTAACGATGAAGCAGAAGAACAAGATCTCATTAATGCAAATAGGGATTTATGGAAGAAAGACAAAACGAAGAATGTACAAGCGTTTCAGCTTATCCAACAAGGAGTGGACCGAGTAGTAATTATGATCACGTCTTCAACAAATGAATCATGGGATACCTTGGTGACAAGCTATAAAGGTATGACCAAAGTCAATATTGTTAAGTTGCAGAATACTAGGAGAGATTTTGAAAGTCTGCAGATGAAGGAGATAGAGGACATCGATTCTTTCATGAATCGATTCATGACCGTTGTAAATCAGTTAAAATTTATTGTGAAGAAATTAAAGATCAAAAAATGGTTGAGAAGGTCCTCATATCTTTGTCTACCAAATTTAATGTTGTGGTAGAAGCCATAAAATAAGCCAAGGATTTGGCATCATTGATAGTTGATGAGTTAATGGGTTCACTTCTATCACATAAGGCAAGGATAGATAGAAATAAAGATTCCACTTTAGAAACTTCTTTCATAAGTCAAGTTTATATTTCAAGAGACAGAGGTTGAGGCAGAAGTAGATTGAGAAGAAGACGATGAAGTCAAAGACATGGTGGTTAGAGAGATGACCGAGAAGAGCACGAACATGAAAGTGGAAGCAACTATAGAAACTTCAAAAATAATCAAAGAGCTGACAAGTCAAAAGTGAGATGTTATTATTGCAATAAATTTGGTCACTATGCCCATGATTGAAGGAAGAGGTTAGATGATCAATGGAACCAGAGAGATAATGTCACTAAAGAGAGTACTAACTCCATGTTCCCATCTTTCCATACCATGCGTGAACCTTTTGATAATGCGTGGTTATTAGACAATGGTTGCAGTAACCACATGACAGAGAACAAGAATTTGGTTGCAAATTTGGATCAATCTATGAAGACAAAGGTAAAGTTGGGAACTGAAAAGACCGTGGATGTAGATGGCAAAGGAGTGTTCAACATTCTGACCAAGTAAGGGGAGTGGAAGACAATATCAGAGGTATATTATGTGCCTGGTCTCAAACATAAATTGATAAGGGTTGGTTAATTGACATAGTAAGGATACAAAGTTATCTTTCAAGGACAATAATGTGATATATATGACAAGACCCCAAGCAAGCAGATGATAGAAAACGTGCAGATGACAAGGAACAAAATTTTTCCTCTAGTTATAAATTACAATGATCAGGTCAATTCTTTTATAGTTGAATGTTCTAATGATTATTGGTTATGGCACTTTTGGTTTGGACATTTGTGGTTTTCTGGTTTAAGATTGTTGCAATAGAAACAAATGGTCAAAGTATTACCTCCAATCAAAGAACTTGCTAGTACCTGTGAGTGTTTCATCTCGGGAAAGTAACATCATGAAATTTTTCCAAAGGGAGTTGCATACAAAACAAAGCAACCTCTTGAGCTAGTGCATACAGACTTGTGTACACCTTTGAGGACAATGTCGATTGGTGGAAGTTGTTACTTCCTCACTTTGATTGGTGACTATAGCAGAAAGACTTGCGTTTATTTCTTGAAGAAGAAGTCTGAAACTTTTTCAAAGTTTAAATAATTTAAATCCTTAGCAGAGAACTAAAGTGATCGACAGATCAAGATATTGAGGTCAGATCATGGTGGAGAATATGATTCGAAGGCATTTCATGATTACATCAAACAACATGGAATCATAAGACAATTTACAACTAAGTACACACTGTTGAAAATAATAGTGAGAGGGGGGGTGAATCAGTATTATCTAGTCCTTTTGACAAATCTTCCTTATTTACACTTTGAATTATTTTTTGCATATCAGTACCATAAAATAATGAGCAAGAAAAACAGACAGTCACATTAAAGAACACCATATATAAGGTGGAAACCCAATGTGGGTGAAAACCACCTGCTGCAATATGTCTCTATCTTCTTTCAAATTAGAAACTCCTTTTACTATGGTCTTGTACTGGTGCAGTCCTTTACCAGTACGCAGGCTGCAACCTGCAGTGAGCTACAATTCTCTCTCGTTTTCCATTCTCTCCTGGAAGGGAGCTACAACCCCCTACTTCTTTTCTTTCAAGGACCACTTTTCATAAATTTTCAAACTGGATCCATAAATATCAAATGATCATCAAGTACCAGTAAGTCACCCAGATAACCATATCCACAATAACAAAAAACTAAACTCAGAACACCTTCTGTAACGTCTCCTGTGGCACCTCCTACGGCGCCTCCTGCGGCGCCTTCTGCGGCGTCTCCTGCGGCGCCTCCTATGGCATCTCCTATGGCGCCTCCTGTGGTGTCTCTTGCGGCGCCTCCTGTGGTGCCTCCTGCGGCGCCTCTTGCGGCGCCTCCTGCGGCGTCTCCTGCGGCGCATCCTGCGGCGTCTCCTGCGGTGTCTCCTGCGGCGCCTCTACACTTCCGCAGCTGCAGCGCTCGAGAGATCACCCTTCACATATTTGCTTTCCACTTCACTTTCATATAGATCGAGCTTTTGAAACAATAACCCAATATTTCAGATCTTAAGATATTCAACCCAAAAGCATACCCAAGCCAAATGATCTCCTTTTCTTTATATAGGCAAGCTCTTCCTCAAATCATGGACCAATACCACGGCCCAAAACCATAGGATCAAAAACTGTGGGACTAATACCATGAACCAACCATGAAAGTGCGTGAACTTTTCTCCACATGAAATAAACTTTTCTCTGCATAATTTCCGTGAACTTTTCTCTACATGAAATAAACTTTTCTTTGCATAAAATTCCGTGAACTTTTCTCTACATGAAGTAAACTTTTCTCTGCATAAAATTCCGTGAACTTGAAAATAACTTTGCTGCACTATAATTTATCATCTGAGTGATTTGCCATCAAGGACAACACTTGTCTCATAATGCCAACAAATACAATGTTGATGTCTATATACTCATTGATTGGTCGCAGAGTGGTTTTAAATATTGTAAATTCGAGATGTTGCAAATAATTTGTTATGTCTTGAAAGCTCAAAAATAGTGGATACAATGGATTATTCTACCCATGTTTATACATATTTTCCATACATCTCCACGTTGTTCCATATATATACAACACTGGTATATATAATGTTGTCTCCATGTTGTTCCATATATATACAACATTGTATCATATATAACGTTGTTTTCATATATTCCATTGTTTTCATATACTAACGCTCCCGCGTTTGGCTCCCAATTGTTTCATATATAACATTGTTTCATTGCTACGTTTGGCTCCCACACTGTCACCCATAAACCACCTCCCCAATTTCCCCCTTCCCCATATACCACCTGCCCTAAATATTCCCTCTATATTACCTCCCCAAAATAATACCTCTGTTTTTAATATATCAGAGTGCAATTTTTAAACCACCAAAAGTGCATTTTTTACATATTGGCAGCAGGGTACATTTTTTATTTTTTAAATGCATTCATTGATATCTATTGTGGGAGTGGTTCTCACCAGGAAGAAGAACTATCCAAAATGGTCGCGAAAAATCAAACACACTCTCATTTTTAATGAGTTGTGGAAAGGAATGTGTGTTGGAAACAGAGACAAAGAGCCAAAACAGCCTACCTCAGACAAAGAATTCGCCATTTGGGAAAATAAGAATAGCAAGGCTTATGCATTGATTGCAGCATCAGTAAAGAAGAGGTGAGTCGCCATATTTCGCCATTTTCAAATGCATTCAAAGCCTTACAAAAATTGAAGGAACTCTATGACTCACACTCTACACTTGAAGTTGTTCAACTCATGATTAAATTTTTCACCCTTGAATTACAAAATGATGATCCTCTTGCTCTTGCATCAGAAGTAAAATCTATTATGCATGATATCAAAGTCACTAATGTTGAACTGAACATTCCTCTGATAGCTTTTCTCAAGGCACTTTATCCCACTTACTCAAATTATCTTGAGTCATTGCAAACAAATGGAAACCTCAAAGATATTACCTTTGACTCCCTTGTAAAAAAATTTGTTGAAAAAGAGAAAGCTTTTGGGAAGAAGACAACTCCTCAATCTTCTGAAGAGGTTGTGTCTTGCACATAAGTAGAAGAATCTTGCTCAAGATTCTTCCAGAAGAAGAGGTGGTCGAAGAGGAAGAGGAAGAAATTTTAGAGGCAAAGGGGCAGACACTCTCAAGGAGAAAAGTCAGATTTGCACTGCATACACTGCAAAAGAGATGGATCACATGATGCATCCACATGTAAGTTGCCTTGGGACATAGTTGAGCAGGAAAGGAACCAACCCAAAGGTAAAACTAATGACAGAGAGAAAAGTAAAGCACTTGAATCCGCTCACTATGTTGTTGCACACTGTAATATTGGAGTAAATGAAAACTTATTTAATGCTTCACTTGCTTCTTGGAAAAATGATTGGTTGCTTGATTCAAGAGCAACTTGCCACATGACTTTTAGCAGAGATTTTTTTGAAGAATTTACTGACAATGTTGATGGATGTTATGAAACCAGCGCACAAAAAGATAAAAAAGAAATATCAACGCCTTAGAAATAAACCTCTTCGAGGGGGCAACCTCCTTTACATTACACAAATGAACAATTCTTAGATGATACAAATGACAAGACCTCATTTTTATATATAGGAGTCTATGGGGTCATAATATAATCAAAGCCGACATAACAATAATAATGTAAAAGCACAACAATAACAATAGTGGGCTTCTATGGGGCACACTAATAGCAATATGGGGACTACATGGGTACAACAATATAATAATGGGTTGCACTGATAACAATAACAGGTTACAATAGTAGTGTAGGGACCTAACATGCCCCTCTCCTTCAAAAATTGTTGTCCTCAACGCTTGAGTAGTTCTGGATGCTTCTGTATAAAATTATCATCTTTCCATGCGGAATCTTCAGCAGGTAAGTTCTTCCACTTGATGAGATACTCTGAAATTGGTCGATTTCGTCGCTGTCGATTTCTCGGTTCTGTGACTGCTTCAGGTTCCAATATTGTTTTTCCTTCCTTGTCAAGTTCTGGCAGTATTATTTGAATTGGGGTCTTCTCCAACTTTTGAATGAGTTCGCACCCCGCTTTGTCATTCTTCCTTTCATCCCTTGCTTTGTTTATCAAATTTGGTTGGATAATTATACCAACCTCTAGCATTTCTGCAACCATACATTCAATTTCATTCCTTTGGGCATATGGATATTTGTAAGGCCTGATGTTTGGAGGAACACTTCTTAGAATCAGCTAAATAGCATGACCATGATCACGAATAGGTGGGCGGCCTTTGGGAGTCTCAAATACCTTGGAAAGATTGTCCAAGACTTTTTGGAGATATGGAGAAATCTTTGATTTCAATGTGGGAACCTCTAGCGAACATAATTGCACAATTACGCCTCTTTGTTCCTTCTTTAGAAGCTTTGTCATTCCGTTAGAGCTAATTATGTTTCTCGATTTCCCTGTGATATCCCTTAATTCAACTTCCTTTCCTTCCGAAGAAAATTTCATGAAAAGTTCTTGAAAATTAAAAGCTATTGTACCCAAGGGTTGTAGCCATTGAACTCCTAGTACAACATCAGCACCACCCATTGGAATGGAAAAAATTGGGCTATTCAGTACATATTCTCCCATGGATAGCTTGATATTGTGGCACTTTCCAAAGCAATTTATGGTTCCTCCATTTGCAACCATCACTTGACACTTTGGTGCTAAATATAAGAAGCAATTTAATTCCTTGTCTATCTTACAATCAATAAAATTATGGGTACTACTCGAATCGATCAACACTATTACCTTTTTCTTCTTGATATGTCCTTCTATCTTGAGAGTTTGAGGAGTGGTAATTCCGGCCAATGCATTACAAGATATGGACGGATTCATTTCTTCTTTCTTTAGGGTTGGTTCCTTGTGAGTATCCTTTTCTTTTGACGTTTCTTGATCCTTTTCTTCTTGATATTTCACTGCTTCAACCTTCTTCTTCCTAATATGTCCTTGTATCTTGAGAGTTTGAGGAGTGGTAATACCTACCAATGCAGTGCAAGATGTGGTCGGATTAATTTGTTCTTTCTCTAGGGTTGGTTCCCTTTGTATATCTTCTTCTTTTCAGGTTTCTTGATCCTTTTCTTCCTCCTCTTCACAATCTATGTAAAATAATTTCTTCTCAGCACACTTATGACCTTTAATGTATTTGCTATCACAATTGTAACAAAGCCCTTTTGCTCTTTTTTTCCAATTGTTGTGGTGTCAACCTTCTAGGTTGTGGAAGGCTAGGAGAAACAACACTTCCATCTTTATAGTTGTGAGGGGTAGACTTCCTTGTTGCCATAATCTTATTTTCCACTTTTCTTGCCAACCTGTATTCCTTTTCCAATGAATCAGGGTCCCAAAGACGAACCTCATGTTGAATGTTATCCTTTAAAGTCCCTATGGAGACATCAATCCTCTGCTTCTCTAGATACCATTTTCCCTTATATTCAATTTTTGAAAGTCCTCAATGTGCTCTCCCATTGAACACTCTTGTTTGAGATTTATCAAGTGGCTAAAGAAGGCGTTTCTCTTTGTATCATCATAATGTGTTATCATTTCCTCCATGAAAAATGACCATGTAACAAGTGGTTTACGAGAACAAAGCCCTTTATACCATAAAAATTGATATGGTTCTAAATATGACGATGCAATATGTACCTTTTGTAACATTTGCACCTCATGTATATCAAAATATTGCTCCATTTGTAGTATCCAATTTATTGGATCCTTGCCATCAAACTTCCTCATATCACTATTTCTTGATTTTAGGATCTTGATCTTGAAACGACTGTAACTCTGTAATTCCAAATCTCCAAGTTCTGAAATTTCGTCCTGCAGTAGCCCTCTAAGTCTTCTTTCTAACCCCACAAGTCTGGTAAAGATTGGATTCTTCAATGAAGAGTTATGTCAAATCTCCCACGATGACCTGATTATAGACTGGTTCAGTACAACGAACTTGTACGAAGTGCCACATGTCACTGTTTCAACCTTAGGACCTGAAACCAATACACAGAAAACTAAAGTCCATCCGCTTTTTTGTAACTTCATACGAAATTTCAATCTGATGCTCAGAGAGAAAATTATGACAATTTTCCCAAGGTCACCTGCTTGGGATGTAATTCAGGAGGCTGCCGAAACCCTAAATCTCTTGGACTATATCTCCGAAAATGTAGCGACGCAAGATCTAAAATTCAGGCCCGAGATTCACCATGTTTGCGGCTCAAATGGGTTTTAATTTCAGAGTCTGAAACTTTGTACAAAAATAATTATAGCGAAAATTCCACGATGGCCTGTTTGAGATGGAATTCTGGAACTTGCAAAAACCCTAACTTCCTCATATCATATCTCTAACAATATAGCGAGACAAAATCTGAAATTCAAACCTATGGTTCAACGAGACTTTGTCTCAAATGAGTTTTTGTTTTAGTTTCTGAAATGTCGCCGAAAAAAAGTTATATTGAAAATGCCACGATGACCTATTTAGAGCAGCGAAACCCTAGAATCCAAAACTCTGATACCAAATGTTATGAAACCAGCTCACAAAAAGATAGAAAAGAAATATCAACGCCTTAGAAATAAGCCTCTTCGAGGGGGCGACCTCCTTTACATTACACAAATGATACAAATGACAAGACCTTCTTTCTATATATAGGAGTCCATGGGGTCATAATATAATCAGAGTCGGCATAACAATAATAATGTAAAGGCACAACAACAACAATAGTGGGCTTCTATGGGGTACACTAATAACAATATGGGGACTAAATGGGTACAACGATATAATAATGGGGTTGCACTAATAACAATAAGGGGTTACACTAGTAGTATAGGGACCTAACAAAGGAGCAATATACTTTGCAGACAAATCAAAACTCAAGCCATCAACGCTTGGTACAATCAGGCTTAAATTGCCTAGTCTTCCAGACTTTCTTCTGCATCATGTTTTATACCTCCCACAGCTAAGGAGAAGCTTGTGGTCCTTACTCCACATCCGCCAGCAAGGGCACTCCATTCATATGTTTGATAGCAAGCTTGAGGTGAGAAAAGCATCAGACCACTCACTTGTCATGACGTAGATAAAAGAAGAAAGGCTTCTCAAGCTGCAGGGTACCTCTGCTCATGCACAAAATTTCTCATAATTCTCATTGTGAAGAAGGTACGTTTCCATCAAGTTTATTATGGCATGCTAGATTTAGACACTTAAACTATGACAGCCTCTGCTTGTTGAAGAAAAATAGTGTTACCAGTTTGCCTACAATTCCTAGGAAACTTAGGCAATGTAATGCTTGCATTCTAGGAAAGCATAGCAAACAGTGTTTTCATGATTCACATTCCATAGCACATAAAAAACTTGAACTCATTCATTCAGATTTATGTGGTCCAATGCCTGTTCCTTCTGCAAATGGAAATAAATAATATGATGACATTTACAGATGACTACACCAGAATGTGTTGGGTTTATTTATTGAAGAACAAATCTGATGCTTTTCAAACATTCAAGAACTTTCATACATGGATTGAAAATGATGCACAATCTCATATTGGCTCTATTCGCACTGATAATGGGAAACAATATACATCAAATGAATTTGAATAATATCTTCGCCAACATGGGATTAAACACTCAAACAAACTGTGCCTTATAATGCCCAACAAAACGGAGTAGTGAAAGAATGAATAGGACAATCTTAAATATGGTGCGCTCCATGATGTTTTTCAAAAATGTAAAATTGATGTTTTGGGCTGATGCAGTTCTATGTGTTGTATATGTAAAGAATAGATGTCCATCTAATGCTATTAGAAACAAGACTCCTTATGACATGTGGTATGGACACATTCCTTCGGTAAAGCATCTCAGGGTTTTTGGTTCCACATTTTATGCCTTGATACCAAAGGTACATAGAAACAAACTTGGTGCAAGAAGTCGTAAGCATATCTTCCTGGGGTATTCAAACACGTCCAAAGCATACCATCTCTATGATGAAGTCAATAAAAAGTTTGTTGTATCTAGAGATGTAATCTTTCTTGAATCATCCAAAACTGACAATGTTATTGAACGGCAACTTGATCGCTTGGATAGATTCGCAAATGCAAAATCATTTCAGGAATTTGATAATCAAATTCCACATCTTGAAGGGGAGATTCTTATACTAGATCAACCTGTGGAATCTTCTTCTGAAGCACTCTCTCCCCGGCATGAAACTCCAACAATGGATGATACTTTGCGTGATATGATTGACAGAATTGGGAGACTCAATCTTGATTCAGTCCCAACCCAATCAACAGAGCAGCCTGGACCATCTCAGAAAGGTCCCCCAAAGTGGCTGACAAAGACACTTGAAAGTGTTCATCCTGATGAGGTTGGAAAGACAGGGACTAGAAATTCAACCCAACGAAATGGAGGTGATGTAGATGACTCTGACTCACCTGTTGATATGGATGTTTCTTATGATTGTTAATTGAATTTGTCTACAGATTTTGAACCAACTTCCTTCAAAGAAGTTACTTCTCATGATGAATGGAAAGAAGCAATGCAAAAGGAGTACGATGCCCTGATAAAGAATGGCACTTGGAAGCTGGTTGATCCTCCATTGGGAACCAAACCAATTGGTTGCAAGCAATGTTTTTAAAACCGGAACCGGTGACCGGACCGGTCCACCTAATGAACCGGGTTACCGACCGGAACCGGTCTAACCGGGACTGGTTTGGTCTAAACGAACCGG
>APFE030490776.1:2071-61329 GCA_000404065.3 Pinus taeda
AGAAGAATCTTATCTCTGTGGCGATGTTAGAAGACAAGGGATATGATGTTGTTTTCAACGAGGGAAAGGCTTTCCTGCGCAGTAAGACAACTGGAGAAACCCGGAAGATAGGGATTCGAGTCAGGAACCTTTATCAGTTGCATGTAGATTCATGCAAAGCCTTGAGAAGCAAGGCAACTGATGGAGACTTGGTGGTTGAGAGGGAGGGTATATTACCTTTCAACATGTAGAGCCAGAAGAAGTCTCAGACAATTGTGGAGGAGCCACAATTGGTGCAGTGGCTTCAGGAGGTTGTGGAGCAGCTACAACAGGGGAAGCTGAGTGGAGATCGAGTAGAGACATCTACTCATGCAGAGACCTCCAGTAGGGGGAACTTCGAGCGAAGTTGGCTGAGGATCACATGTAGCCATACCTCCAGGTAGGAGGTGGGGCGATATAGAGTGATCATTCCAAGGAGGAGGGGCATGATCCTTGAGGTACCCAACCTCTTGGATGAGACCTTGCTACAGGAGCCCTGATGTGGAGTAGAAGGAACTGACTGATTGAGTAGAGACAGATGCGAATGGAGCGGCAGAGAGAGCGACAGTGTAGGGAATCCTAGGACAGCCATAGCTAGCAGGCTGCAGCAATGCGAGAGGCACAAGTGTTTTGTACAGTGCTAGATGGCACAAAGAGGTGTGCAATGGTGCGAGATGCATGGAGATGTTGCAGTAGCGTAGATGTCAGAGAGGGAGCACTTGTGAGTAGCAGGTATAGCTTCAGCATCAGAGTATGTTCCTAGCCCAACAGAGGGGTCAGTTGGGAGTGTTTTTGTTCCAAGTGTTGTTGGAGCAAGTGGACCGAGTTGCATGTGTGCAGGCTCAACAGAGGCACATCGGGATATGGATCTTGGTATAGTCAGGAGGATGAGGTGAAGCTATGTGGCTTCACGGATGCATATTGGGCAGGGAGCCCAACGGAGCACATTGACATCAGGTACCATCATATCAGAGATTGTGTGCAGCGGAGAATCATGTTACTTTCATATATTCCAACGGAGGATCAGGATGTTGATATCTTAACGAGGGAGCTCACCAGGAGCAAATTCGAGTACCAACGAGATAGGATAGGGGTTATTGATAATCCACATCTTGCTGAGAGGGAGTGTTGAGAATGCAACAAGATGATGGAGCTTAGTGGAAGGAAGTCGCCTTCACTAAGTGGGCCCGTTGGCTATTTTTGGCGCAAAGTCTATTTTTAGACATATGGATCATGGTCTATGAGTTGCAGGATGCTATTTGTGGATGATTGGTCATGTTGGTAAAAATAGATGGACTTCTATTTTTAGACATATGGGTGGAGTCTATTTTTAGACTGCCAGGCTAAAAATAGAACAGTTGAATATTATTAGCTCTTAATAATATTTAGACTATAATCATTATCTTATCCTCTTGGAGCACTTCAGTTCGAGCTACGGATGTGGCACATGCAGCTGCCAAAAGGAAATATGTGGTTCTTATGGGTTACTTGAGCTATTGCATGAAGGACTTAAGTTAGAACTTCAGTGATTGAATTCTGTGGAGTTTATTGAGGAGTTGATGGAGTTGTGTTCAGTTTGACTTAGTTGAACTAGTTGTATTTAGTCTAACTGATCAATAGACTAAGTGATGAGTGGTGTGAATTAATTATTAATTACTTCGCTAATTATTAACTCATAAATCAACTAAAGAATACATCAGTTAACTCAGTGCATGGACAGTTTAGTGGAGACAAGTGTTAGAGGTGAGTGAAAGGGAAAGACAACTGTCAGTTGTGACTATAGTTGTGCATGTGATTTGCACAATCAATGGATTGAGTATTGCCAATGAGGATTGCATGGTATATCTAAGGGAAATACAAATTTGGATCGGCCATTCATCAGTATTCTCTATGCAGTATTGCGCAGTGGAGGCAGGCAATCTGCGGAGGTGATTTGAGCCAATGATTGATTCAGATCTGAGCTAGTTTGTGTGTAACATGTGGAGATAGTACTGAGTACTTGCGAGGAGTATTGTACTATGTATTGTTACATGTTCTCAATCAATATAATATACATATAGTTGGGGGTTTTTAGCTGTATGCTTTCCCCGTGATATACTGTGTTGATATGTGCGATTGATCCTTCAATGTGTGCATGCATTTGTTTTTTAATACTGCTAAATTGATGATCAACTTAGAGGAGGTTATGTATTATGCATGATTCCGCAAATAGTGTATAATCAAGATAATCTCTGTGAATAAGTGTCATATTATTCAAAATTTCTACAATAATGGGCATGCTCTTTCTTGTCAAATATTAGTTTTTAATTCTTCTTCATTGTGTCATTATTGAACTCTATTGGTCCAAGTATTGTTGTTTTTCTCATTGGAGGAATGGGGATATTGAACCTATAGAGAACATTTTTCTTATACCTACATGCTCTTGTATGATGATGATGTTGAATTGTTTTAATATTACCCACAAGTATTCTTAAATCGAATGACAAATATCTAGCTACAATGTCCTCTATCATGTTTTTATTTCTTATATAACAATGCATGATCAAGTTGACTTCCTCTATTTTGGAATTTGATTACAAATAAATGGTATTTTAACTCACCATAGTATTTGAAATCATGAGATAGTGTTTGTTAGATATCATTTATATACCTTGGGGCTCTGCGGCCAGAACCCTAACCAGACGCAATGGCTCCCTGCGTCTCTCAAAACCTTGGTGAATCCATGCCTAACCTCGCATGAAGCCCAGATGTGCCGTCAAGAGCGGGGTTGCCGAACCGATTGTTGAACTTGGAGCTGCAAAAACGACCAGATCTAGGAACCTGGACGATTCCTCTGCGTGCCGATCTTCCTCAATTGGAACCCTGCACTGGACAAGCATCGATTGGAGTTAATGAAGCGGTTCGGAAAAAGAAGGATCTGCAGATCGGGCGATTGACTGTCTGCTCAGTGGCAACAGCAAACGGAGATGAAGCCATCGGTATTGTGGATTTTCAGAAGTTGCTGCAGGTTTGTTTTAGGATTCGAGAAGAACCAAAGTATGGATCTGGCAACAAATCAATTTTTTTTTACCACGAATCCATTTTCAGGAGCAGAGGATCTCCGTAAGGCAAGTGAGATCCAAAGCTATGCTCAAGAAATGAAGGGTTTAAACAGATCGAATACGGAGTTGGATGGCTCAGATGTAACAAGAATCGAGCCACCCCAGATTGCCAAGTCCAGTTTCCAAATCTTTGTAAAGACGCCAAAAGGAAACACAATCGTGATTTGGACTTATGACATAGACAGGGTTTCAGATTTGAAGAACAATATCGCCGATCAGATTGGCTATCCGGTTGAGAAACAACACCTCTTAAATGAAGGTAGATCACTGCAGGAATGCAGAACCATGCAAGAATACAACATCAAGCCAGGTTCTACAATCATTCTCAATATGAGATTACGAGGAGGAGCTGAAAGCACTGGAACTAGCTCGCAAAGCAAAGGGTCGTTTAAGGAAGCAGTGAAGGGCAAAAGGAAAAAACCCACAGCTGTCACTGAACCTCTGAGGCAGTACATTATAGATCAAATGCCGGAGATCCCATCTATCTCCATCGAAATACCAGCGGTAAATAATATATATTCAGATCTACAAAAAAATGCAGTTATTTGTAGATTCAATGGCTTTTGGCCTAGAACTGATGCATTGTATCAATGGATCCACTCAGTGTGGACAAAAAATTGCCAAATCTACCTATACCGTAAGGGGTTTTTTATAGTATGTTTTGACACAGAAGAAGAAAAGGAAGCAGTTCTCAATCAAGGGCCATGGTTCTAGGGCAGTGCTGGACTTTTTATTACCCCTTGGTTTCCTCATTTTGATGCCAACACCATGGTGGTATCAAGGATGCCAGTATGGGTTAGGATGCATAATCTTCCTCTACATTTTTGGCATTCAAAGGCTCTAATAGAAATTGGAAATACCTTGGGGAGAATGTTAAAGATGGACAGAGAGAGACATCTAAAAGGAATATTTACCTTTGTGAGAATATGTGTTGAGGTAGATCTTAGCCGAGGACTACCTGAAAGCATCATCTTGAATTTCAATAATACACAGTGGAAACAACCTTTGGAATATGAGAACACAGCTTTCAGATGTTGGGGATGTCAACAAATAGGTCATCTGTACAATGCATGTCCAAACCTCAACAAAAGCAAGCAACAACAAAGGAAGCCAAAAGGATGGCAGAACATAGATGTTGCATTTAAGAAGGCAACTACAGCAAAGAAAGAAGAACATAATATAGCAAAGAAAAAAGATCAGGACAACAAGGATAAGGAGGTTAATGAGGAAAAGGAACAAGAACTCTAGCTGGAAATAAGTGGTAATAAACGAAGTCACAGTCCTGAAGGATCAAATTCAGATAAGGAGCAACCAACGAACACAATGGAAAACCAGCTTGCCATTATTGACTCCACTCTCAACATGGATGGTTGGCAAAAAGTGGAGAAGAAGAAGGGCAGGAAGACTTAGGCCAGCTAGTTTTTTGTGGGTTGCACTCCAGATAATAGGAGCGACACTTTCATTTTCTGCTTTTAGGCAGGACTGTATCCCGCGGGCTGTATAATCTATTTTCATACAGCCAAATTGAATGCTTAATGCATATACTATGTAACTTTTTATTTTTTTTAATAAAAAGTTCGATTTTTTCTTTGGAAAAAAAGATATCATTTATATAATTTATGTAATATTGAACATAAAGTATTAGATCATATTTTATCAAGCTTTCAAGTTAATTTTCTTTTATGTCATTGTCAATGGCTTGTTTTTATTTTCTCTTATATATTTTAGTCCATCAATCACAGGTTTCCAATATTATTCTACACTACTAAAGGATACAAATAATGTTAATGGTCCCATTTGTCGGACCACTGAGTAAAGGTTCCTATGTAAACCTTGAAAATAATTTGGTGATGTGTGAGCTGATCTTAGATCCACGTAACCAATATTTAATTTTATAATTCGATCCAAAATTTATTTTTACTTAACCTATTTTTTTAATATATTTATTCCCTTTAGTTTCCTTTTTCTTATTGTGATCCAAAGGTATTTGAGCATTTATTTTGTAACAATGCAAACTACCTTGTACAATAAATTTATGATGTTGTATGGAAATTCATGGTTTTTATGTAACACTTCTGTTGTGCATTTTTTTATATGTAAATTTACTTGTAACATTGTCTCAATTTATCCCTACAGAAGTGTAGGGAAACTGACTTCCTCTAAATATCTATCTTGAAAAATCCCCATTGGCATGTAGCATTCATCTAGAGAAATGTTTATTTAATTGTTCTAAATATTGTAAATATTGCATAAATATGTAAATCCATGCAATAAGAGTTTTGTTATTGTCTCTTCAATATTTTTACTACTATCATTGTCTATTTCTTTTGGTCTAGCTAAACAACTCTATTTAATTTACATTTATAATAACCTTCTCTAACTTATAGGGCATGCTTTTGCATAATGGCTTCAATGATTCCATGAGAATGTGTACACAAATGAAACCATAAGCATAATGAGTTTTGTTACATAGTCTCTTTTTTATTTCCCAACAACTGTGTCAATTCATTTTACATCATAAGGTTAGGCATGTTGAATTCAAGATTTTCCAGTAGGCACATCGATTATACCTCTACGTAACTATTGAGAAATCTAGGGAAACACAGTTATGGCTTCTTATTAATTTGATTTCCCTTTTACTTGACAATTTCTTGTGATTAGTTATTACTTCTTCTTCTTTGTTATTATATTTTCATGATCAATACAATTGCCAAAACTTCAAAAACAACAAGAGAACACAAGATGTAGGCACTCAGTCAGGGAAAGAACCCCTATTGATGAGCCTCATCATTGGGTAACTATATGGATCTTAATGCACCTCCTAGCTTATTCAAATAAACTCTTCTCATAATTTCTTACATATTTTGATTATATTTTGCTTAATGAGATGAGTCAAAGTGAGATATTATGCCTAGTGGACTAATGTGCATTGATTGCAGGTTATTGAGAGAAAATCATGGAAATTTTGGCTAATTAAGGGCTAAAACTCGAATGAGACAAGGAGGAAATATTGTAGGAGATAGATCCTCACTCCTCACTCATTCAAATATTCCTCCATCCAATCACACTAGCTCAAATTTACAAGCAGCCAAGTCATGAAGATCAAAAGGCAACTGAGCCAAGTGATAGTTAAAGAGCCAGTTCATCTTGAGTTTGGGAGCCGAGCCTCCCTAGATTAAAGGAAATCATTGGAGACTTCAGTTGTATAAATAAGGAGGCCTAGAGCCTCATTAGGATTCGAATTTCTAATGTAAAAACACTAGGCATTTTTCGAGTTCAAGACTTGTGGAAAGACATTGTTATCTAATTTTCTGATTTGATAACGAGAATGAGCATTTCCTTGACCAACACTGAGTTGGCTCAGAGGGTTGAAGCTCTTGGGTTAGGGCCCAACCCTAGCAGCAAAATATCCTCTTCTTGTATTTGTATGCTTAGTTGATTTCATAGATTAATGGTTGAATTGTCTTTAGCATTATTTCATTACAAGTAGTTGTGGATTTGATTAGTTTGCTTCCATTTGTGCATTGCTTCAGTATTATCTTAGGAATATAAAAAAATGTCAAAATTTTGTTAGTAGATGGATTTGGACTCACTCCTCCCTCCAGAGACCATGGTTTGAGGAAAGAACTCCTATGCAGCACCACAAAGACAAAATTATGATTTCTCATGAAATTTAGGGTTTTTTGTTACTTAGGTAAGCATTTTACTTGTTTTCAAGACTAGGATTTAATTATCATTTCTGCTATTAAGTATTACATTAGATTTCATCAAGGTCTCATATTACCCTGATTTTTCCCATGCATGAAATAGGCAGCTAGCTCATGAAATTTTGTTTTCCTTAGTTAATTGAAATCCTTCTTGTTTACATGATTTATGGATAAATGTCAATGATTGATGCAGTGCAGGAGTTTCAATAGTAAAAAGAGATTTCATGATCAACAACCCCATCCTAACCTCATCCATCCATGGTTATCACTTTCCTTCACTAAATTCCTCACTAAATTCATCATTCCCCAAAAATACTTCTCCAAGCTTGTTGAGCAAATCCAACCATCTCACAACTCTGCTTTTGAGTTCTGAAGGAGTCCTAGGCACTCCCTTGCTTCATTTCACCCACCATTCACCTTCCCTAAGCCTTAAATCACCTTACAAATCCATCCTCTTTCTCTTGTTTGTTTCCTGTAGCAATATAGGGGATCCTGTAGGAGCATTAGGACATCCTGTAAGACGAATTAGGACATCTTGTAGGTTGACTTGTAGTGGCACGTTTTGAGGCCGAATTGTGGAAAAATTACCTAGGAAGCTATAAAAGGACCCCTATTTTCCTCCCAAGCCATCTAACCATCCACCATCATCCTTAATCCAACTTCCACATCACCAAAAGAAGTTAGCTTTCACACTTTCGCACACAAAATACAAAAAGGAAAAAAGAGTTATTTTGTTCGTGTACACTCATAGCAGTAGAAAGCTTGATGTTTCAAATTGCATGCATAGGAAAATAGGATTGCACATATGATAATTTAGCATTCTCTTGAAGCAAATCCTCTTAGTAGTTAGATTATATGAATGGTGTGTTTAAGAATTTGATTTTTAGTCTTTTCCTTTGCAGTAGACAAGATTTCTTTTAGTATAGATTTCCCTTACCCTCATTCGTAATCAAGCTTCTTCTAAATCAATAGAAGTTTGGTTTGAAAAACCTTAGTGTTCTATCGCCATCTTAGCAATGACAAACAGCAGACCCATCACATTTACTTGTGTATACAACACTTTCACCTCCAATTTTGTACGAACACCGGGTTGATAAAGTAAATTTGGTAGCCCCAAGAGTTGCAACATTCTTGCTGCAATACTAGTGCTCATCAATTTTTGGCACCATTGCTGGGGAGGTGTCTGAGTAATATGTGATTTCTACCTTCTTTCTTCCACTTCTTATATCTGACATTTTTCTATTAGCTTCATTTCTGCAAAAGTAATTTAGTTTTCTTTCTTTTCCATTCTGCAAGTGACATTTCATTCAAGAAGTTAACTTTCATTCAATCAGTTAGTTTCCATTAAGTTTGTGATTTCAATTATGCAATTATTCTCAAAGCTTGAAAAAAAAAACAAAACAAAAACACTTCTTTCATGCCTCATAGGAATAGGGATAACTTAGGAAGATTTCTACCAAATACCCCCACCGCTTCAAATAGCCAACCTTCCCTCTTCTTCGGTGGCTATGAATTGGAGGACCCCTTAGGTGAAAAATCAAACATATTTGAAGAGCCTACAGGAGGAGAAGAAGAAGGAGAACCCGTTCCAACTGACCTAATGGTTGAAAATAGAAATGATGGAGGAGATAGAGAAAGAATTGATGGTGCCTTTCCCATCAGAGAAACTAATGGGGATACTAAGATGAAAAACATAAGCCCCTCTGCTCTTCCTCATTTCCATGGCCTGACCTCAGAAGATCGAGACTCTTTCTTGTCTGAGTTTGTTGTCATATGCAAAACTTATGATTACACCAATGATGAGCAAAAGTTAAAACTATTCCCATGCACTCTCAAGGATGCAGCGTTGCGCTGGTTCATGGGTTTACTTGGGGATAGCATCACAACTTGGGCTCAGATGTAGCAAGCCTTCAACAACAAGTATCGAGACTACTGTATGTCCAAAGACACTAAAGAGAAAATTTTTAGGATGACCTTAGGGCATGATGAATCCCTAGAGGATTATAAAGAAATATTCCAGCTTAGCTACAAAATGGCCAGGTGCACACTTGATCCTAAGTCACTGAATATAGTTGTGCTCAGAGGGGTAAGGGAAGTTCTTCTGGATTCCCTAAACTTGCTAGAGGGAGGGGACATCTACCAGCTACTCTATGAAGATATCAAGACTGTCTTTAGGAGCCATTCTAGGGAATCTAGCAAAAAGGGTAGGGGTAGTAAACCAATGGTGAGTCCATCCTCTTCCAATACATCCATCAAAGGTGAAACTGGAAATATGATGGAAGATTTCAAGAGTGAAATGTTGCAAACCCTTTCCCTACAGATGGACATTGTGCACATCAAGATAAAGCAGGAGGAAGCAGAGAGAGCCTTAGCCATTTTTTTCCCTAAATACACAAGGAGGCACCCTAGGAATGAATGTCCAATGAATCTGATGCAATTCTACTCAGTCTATGAAGAAAACCGCTCCATAGGCAAGTGTCCTTCTCTACTTGGACTAAAATCTATGTATCAGGGAACTAAAGGGGTGACCAAATAACTTTGCTATATAAATCAAAGGACACCTCATGGACCTCGGCCATACTAGAAGGGCATGCAAGGGTCATCCCATGCATATTACAACCCTAACCAGACCACATCCATTCCCTCTTGGAGCCCCCTTACTCATACTTCCTGGTCTACACCTCCTCCTTGGTCTTTTTCACCTCAGTACCATTCCCAGTCGACCAGCCAATCATTTCAGCCATATGCTCTACCATAGCCTCAATGGAATGTACCGCCCCAGGGGTGGAGGCCCCCATACAACAATGCTCCAACCTTATTGCCTTCACCACCTACTCAACCATAGCTTTTACACACTGCTCCACCTAAACAACCTCAGATGCCTACCAAGCCAAATCCAAACCCGAACAACAAATAGGCACAACAAGTGCACAACGGAGAAACATCTTATCCTTTTTTTGTTTTGGAGATTCAAGAATTCAACCTGAGATCTGGGAGAGTACTCCCAGGCAACCAACCTCAACCTCCACCTAGGGAGAGTGAGGAGGAAAGAAAGGAAAGCATGCCTAGAGTGAATCCACCACCCTTTCCTAAGAGTTTAACTTGTCCAATCGAGCCTGCCCCAGAAGAGAATGAACTTCTGGGTGAATTTAAATATCTATGTGTCAAAATTCCACTTCTCCAAGCCATAAAGGATGTACCTACTTACAACAAGTTGATTAAGGAGAAGTGTTTCAAATATCTAGGGAGGCGAAAAAGAGACACCCCTACCATTAATGTCATTGGACAGTTGTCTGACGTAATGCTAGGGTAGGTAATTTTCACAAAGTATTTGGACCTGAACGCCCTGTAGTAGATGTGCACATCAATAGCACCATTGTCCCACACAATAGATTGATCTTGGGGCCTCCATTAATGTAATGAATAAGGACACCATGCTCAAGCTCAATCTCTAGGGTTCATTGAGAAAGACCACAACAATCTTGCAACTTGCAGACCATTCCATAGTGACCCCTGAGGGGATTGGGGAGGATGTGATGGTCTCCATTGACTCTTGGGAGTACCCTGCAGACTTCCTAGTTCTCCATCCTAAGGCCAAGCTTACCGGTTATCCTCTCATCCTTGGGAGGCCCTAGTTATCCACTGTTGATAACTACATCAGCTGCAGGGCTAGAAGTATGACTATAAAAAATAGGCATATGTCGAAGAAGTTAGCCCTGTACCCTCCTGCTATGTCATCTCTAGAACATGACTTACCTTTATGGCCAGAAGAGGAGGAAGAAGATGAATTCTACTCAACCTAACTCTATACCTTAGAAACAGCCATGGGAGGAGGACAACCAGATGAAGATGATTTGATTGAACACATACTCCAAATTCCAACTCCCAACACCTTTTCCTTAGAGGAAGTAGTAAAAGAAACCTAGAATAACCATCATATTGATCTATTCTTAGCTGATTCAAACCCTACCTATGTCAAAACCATAGAATTCGGCCCTAAGGGAACTTTTAAAATCAACCCATCTCTTTCTATACACCAAGAAGAAAAGTTTTGCAACATGCTAAAGGAACATATGGATGCATTTGCTTCGAGTTACAAAGAAATTAAGGGAGTGTAGCCCTCGGTTTGTACTCACCACATTTATATAAAAGAAGGTTGCAAACAAGTCCGACAATCCCAAACTAGAATGAATCCTACTCTCAAGGATATAGTCAAAGAATAATTGCAAAAGTTGCTAGATGCAAGATTCATTTACCCTATCTCAGACAATGAGTGGGTCTCTCCTTTAGTGTTGGTTCCAAAGAAAAATGGGAAGTGGAGGATTTGTGTCGATTACAGAGAGTTAAACAAAGAAACAAAGAAGAACCATTTCCCTCTACCTTTCATTGACCAAGTGCTAAATGGCCTGGCAGGGAAAATTTTTTTCTCTTTCCTAGATGGGTTCAGCAGGTACAATCAAATCCAGATCTGCCCGGAAGACCAGGATAAAACCACCTTCACTTTTCCTTGGGGTACTTTCACCTATAGGGTCCTTCCTTTTGGCCTATGCAATGCCCCTGCCACTTTCCAAAGAGCAGTCCTAAGTATCTTTGTCAAGCTAGTCCATGATGTAGTAGAAATTTATATGGATGATTTTACACCCTATGGGTGTGATTTCCGGGAGGCTCTATCTAACTTAGGTAAGGTGCTAAACAAATGAATTGAAATGAACCTGTCCCTTAGTCCCAAAAACTGTGAGTTCTTGATGATTGCAGGGATTGTTCTAGGTCATTCAATATCCCAGAAAGGACTGCAGGTGAACCCAAATAAAATAGCCATCATCCAAAGTGTCCCACCTCTGCAAAAATAGAGAGATGTCAGAAGTTTTCTAGGTTTGGATGGATAATATCGAAGGTTTATAAAAGACATCAGCCAGTTAGCTTCTCCTTTATTTGGTTTATTAGCTAAAGACTCTGAATTTTTATGGTCAAAAAGTTGTCAAGAGGCTTTGGACACCTTGAAGGACAAGTTGACCACTGCACCTATTCTCCGAGGCCCAAATTGGGCCCTTCCTTTCCATACACATGCTAATGCCTTTCACAAAGCCATAGGATCATCTCTAGGCCAAATAGATGACAAGTTACCTAATGCCATTTACTTCATCAATAAGAATTTGTCAAAGGCCGAACTGAACTACACAGTGACTGAAAAGGAGCTCCTAGTTGTTGGGCATTCATTGAACAAAATTTAGGCATTACATTACAGGTTACCAAACATTTTTACATAGTGACCATGCTAAAATTAAATATTTTATGAATAAACCTTATGTGAATGCCAAGATTATTATATGGTTACTTTTATTACAACAGTTTGATCTAACTATTATTGATAAGCCTAGTAAGGAGAATGTTGTTGCAGATTTTTTATCCAGATTAACTTTTCCTATAGGGGAGGAAGGAATGGTTGATGATCAGTTACCAAATGAACACTTATTCGCCATTTCAATTCTCTCTCCATGGTTTACTGACATAGGAAACTACTTGGTGTCTATAGAGTTCCCACCAAATTTGTCCTCCAAAGAGAAAAGCAAGATTGTGAGGAAGAGCACCCCATTCACTTGGATTGGGGGCAACCTCTTCAAACTAGGCCCAACTCAAATTCTGAGAAGATATGTCAGAGAGGAGGAAGTCATTGACATCCTTCTAACCTGTCATGATGGGCCTTGTGGAGGTTGATTTGCAGCCAAGAGGACATCATTCAAAGTGCTACAAGTTGGGTATTATTGGCCCACTCTTCATTAGGATGTGAGAAGGTATACTAGTCAGTGTGATCAGTGCCAAAGGATGGGAAATCCTACCCCAAGGGATGAAATGCCTCTGCAACCTCAAGTGACTTTCAAGCCATTTGACAATTGGGGCATGGATTTCATTGGACCTATTGACCCTCCATCCAAGCAAAAGCAGTACATGATTTTGTGCATTGACTATTTAACCAAGTGGGCTGTAACCAAGGCAATCAAGGTAGCAAGAGAGGAGAAAATGGTTGAGTTCTTAAACGGAAATGTATTTCATAATTTTGGGTACCTTAGAGAACTAGTCACTGTTTAAGGTAGTCAGTTTACATCACACATGATTGAAAATTTGTTAAGCTAGCAGAAGATCAAGCATAGAAAATCCACTCCTTACCACCCACAAGCTAATGGGCAAGTGGAGGTGACCAATAGAGCACTGGAGGGCATTCTGACCAAAGTGATTAGTAGCAATAGAAAAGATTGGGCAGATAGATTAGTTGAGGCCACTTGGGCCTACAATACCACCTGGAATACCACCACTCGATTCACTCCTTATGAGTTGGTCTATGGGAAAAAGGCCTTGTTGTCCATTGAATTTGAGTACAATACATTGAGAATAGTAGCACAACTAGATCTAGATCTCACCAATGCACAACAAGAGAGATTTCTCCAGCTGAATGGGTTAGATGAGTTTAGAATGTAGGGCCTCCTACACACAGAGGTGAATCAAGTTCAAAGAAAGATCTTGCATTATAAGAACATAAAGGACAAACAATTTGAAGAAGGTGATTGGGCTTTGTTGTATGATTCCAGATACAAAAATTTTAAAGGCAAGTTAAGCACTAGATGGTTAGGTCCTTATGTCATAGAGAAATGTCATGATAATGGTTCAGTGCAGATAAGAACCATTGATGCGGAGGCTATTCCTTTACTTGTAAATGGGCCCAGATTGAAGGTCTACAAGAAGCCCTTGTCAAAGCAAGAATTCATTAATGGCATCAACAAGACAGTGATGGTAGTGGAGAAAGTCTCAGCTTCCACCCCATCAAGTCACTAAAAAAAGAATTAAAATAATAAAATAATAAATAAATAAATAAAAATAAAAATAAAAATAAATAAATAAGGAGACTTGAGTGAAAACCTCCATGAGGCACCTGAGTCCCACTGATGGGTTGAAAACCTCTTGAGGCAGCCCAATGGTGTCAAAAAATAAATAAATAAAATAGAAAATAAAAGATCTTTGGGTGAAGGCCTCTTTTGAGGCACCCAAGGCAAGTAGCTAGGATGAAAACCTCATGGAGGCAAACTAGTTGTTTTTAAAAAACAAAAAAAGAGATGAAAAAGAGAGAAAAAAAAAAAAAAACTTTCAAAATGTTCTTTGCAGGTTAGCAAGAGGAGGATCAGATCAATAAGAGAGGATCAAAAGGACCTATACAGTTCATGTTTTCATTCCTCCATTCCATATCCTTCATCATTCCATCATTCCCTCCATTTTTGAACTCATCTAGCTCAGTTTGCAAGGGTTTTGTGTTTTCTACAGGATTCCCTATCAACCTACAAGATTCCTTGAAAACCTATAGGATGATCCTGCAATAATTATAGTGGCTTGGGAATCCTAAGGAAAGTAATGCTAGAGCAAGGGGATGACCTGCTTATGTCAAAAAATAAAAATAAAACTAAAAATTTCTACTTCATCATCTCATCACCATGTCTCTCTCCACCATGATCACCCCTGCATTCATCCAATAAAGTTTGTTTCAAAAAAAAATATTACAGTTAAAAAAAAAAACAAATAAAAGAGGATAAAGACAGAGAACAAGGAGACAAAACCTAAAAGTTATACCTCTCATTCACCAATCCCTTGACCCCTTCTCTACCCATTCCTACCATCCTCATGCTCCAGAAGTGAAAGATTGATTAAAAAATTTGAGGGAGAGGCAACTACAAGACATCCTGTAGGAAATCCTGTAGCAGCCTATCCCACAAAACAAAAAAAAATGATAGGTTGTGGTCAGCTTCAGCAAGGAGAACCAAAGGTCAAAGAAGCTCCTCCAAAGCTTAGCAGCAGTAGCAGGATCATTGACATCACCATCCAGTACCTACACATCAAGGAAAAACATCAAAGGAGGACAATAAAAAGGAAGAGAAAAACACATGCAACAAACACACAGCAAGGACTTCACTCTCCAACAAAGCAGCATTAAGGCATCTCACCACAGGTATGTCTCTCACTTCAAATCTCTCATTAGCATAATATGATCAAACATGTAGATTTGTGAAAGAGTTGGTTTTAAAAGCAAAAGGTGGCCAGTTAACTTGGCCACCTTCAGTTAGTCAACGAGGAGAATACAATTATTTTATTACAAACGTGGTAGTAGTCAAGTTAGAAGAAAGGAGAGATGAGGTCGAAAGTGTTTAATTTCTGGATGACCAAAGTGGGACTTGATTACAAGGTAAGGAGAATGATGATGTGGTAGTGGGAGCAATGGTCCAAAAATGGATACTCGTACCTTGGTTTCTAGCACACCATCCCACTCAAATCACCCATATGAAGAAATAAAATGTTGATTCCCATGCATAGAGGTATTCACAATATCCAAGCTACATCAAAGCAAAGTTGCTCTCGGCCCCTGAACAAGTCTACAGGAAAGACAGTGAGCATTTTTCCAGCGCAGGAGGACCTACAGGATCCTATAGGAAAACCTACAGGACATTACAGGAGATCCTACAAGATACAGAATAGTCACCTACAGGATTGGTAGTGAGCATTTTTAAAGGGATAAACCAAAGGTTGGCTTCATCAGGCAGTGACAAGGTGGTAGAAGCTATACCTTCCCACATTTTCCAAGTAAAAAATATATAGAAAAGCCTTCTATTTTGTTGAAAAGATTGCAATCTAGGGAAATTATACACATAATTTTCATTTAAAATTCCTCATCCATTAGAATTTGGTATATGACATATGCAACCCTCCACATCCATTAGAGAAAAATGACAAGGGGATTTAACAAGAGGGAACACACAAACACATTGAGAATTCATCAACACCCTCTTGTACTAGAGATATTCACAAGGCACAATTGGATGGGTTTCTTTGAAAAATTGAGGGGATATTATGATGAAGTGGCTACTTTTCTCTCTCGCTCATACAACTGACTAGGACCCATGCCATTGTTGTGGTGAACGACCTATCTGTAGAAATCACCCCTGAAATCATAGGAAAAATCACCACACTTCCTTTAGGGTTTCCATGGAGAAAGGAATATAAGGGTAATAGCCAAATTGCAAAGAATACATTCTTTTTGGAGGGAGAGGAGGCAATGGAAGACAAAAATGGGGTCAGAAGAGCAAGCTTGCCATATCCTTGGAATGAAATTAGCTACCACCTCATTAAGTATATATCATGTGAAGGTAGGTACAGTGTGGTATATGGGTACCATTTTAGGGTTCTCTAAGACCTGAAGTTTGGGGAAAACATACCTCCTCAAAACATACTAAGCATACTGTACTTTCTTCTTCAATAAATGATATATATGAGCATGAAGGTGTAGGGAGGAAACCATCAACAACTAGCCCATCATGGGTTAATTAGACTTATCATAGAATATTCCCTCCAAAACCTAAGACTCCCTATCACATGGGAAACTTTTAGAGACATGTAGATAGAGGAAGACATAAAAGCCCTTGAATATGACAAAGGCCCCACTACCAGTGAAAGGGATGAAGAATAAATAGAGAAGGATGAAGAAGAAATAGGGGAGGAAGAAGAGGAAGAAAAGGAGAAGGAAAGTGGTGAAGGGATAGAAGAAGATGCAAAGGAAGAAATTGATGAAAAGAGTGATTAAATAGAGGGAGAAGAAGAGGAGAAAGACAAGAGTGAGAAGGAGAATGGAAAAGGGGATACAGAAAACAAGAAAGAACAGAGGTCTACAATGCAAGTCAAAGAAGGGTAGGACTCACCCAGGGTATCTCCAGAACCCACTGAGAAACAGGTAGCAGCTGCCCTCATTGCCCTAAATACCCCTATCAAGAAAAAAGGGAAGAGACAGAGACAAACTCCATTAAACCTTCGGACAAGAAAAAGTACAAGTATCAGGAAAGGAAAACCTCAAACACCCACCAAAGTTCCTATTGTCATGGAAGACTCACCAAAACAACACAAAAAGATAGCTCCTCTTGTGAAAAATCAAGGGGAAGGATCATCAGGACAAGCCTCTCCCAAGTCTCCTATCACTTATGTTAGGAGGCCTGTCACTAGATCTTCCTCATCCAAAGGAAAAGGTCTCCTACAGGAGACACAGAAGGACCTATAGGAAGCAGAGACTATCCTATAGGAAATATTGATAAACCTACAGGAAACTCAGAAATTGGACAAAGAAGGGATCATGCAGCAAGAAACAAAGAAGGAGGATCCAAAACTGAGGGAACCTAGTCCTCAACCCAACCTTGACTCCTACTACAGGTTCATTGAAGGGGGTAGGGTCATTCCACAGAAATTTTCCATCCCCTTATTCTTTGAGCTTGAGAAAGAAAGGGCAAGAACACATAGGTGGATGAAAATTGCCAAATCTAAAGGAGTGGAGGACATAGGTCACATGGAGGAGAGAGTAAATGAGATGGGCAGAGAATTAAGCAGCCTGAGGGATAGAGAGGCAATGATGAAAGCTTAGTTAGAGGGAGAGAATGCATGGTTAAGGGGACAACTACAAGAGAGAGAGAGAATCAATTGGCATCCATGGCAAATTTATCCTTAGAGGCAATCTAGTGCAGGATGCCAACAAAATCTTATGCATTGTATCTTAAGGAACAGTGGCTGCAGTTCCAAATAAAAAATTTAGCACAGAGAGGCACTATGCCCTTCCAAGATTATAGACAATTCATTGATCTCTGTGATCAAATAACCTTAGAGGATAGAGCTAAAATTTCTAAGTTTTGCCTCCACAACTTGGGCTTGACTCATCTGAATGTGTATGATCCAAATTCAAAACTAGGGGACTTACAGTTGATGACTTTGGCATCATGGATGAATCATGAGGAAGCAAGGGCTGCAGAAATGAAGAAAGTAATGGCAAGAGAAGAAACTTATCCCCTTATGATAAGAGCTAAGAAATCAAATGCAATGGTTGTCATCAACGCCCATAACTTGATTGCAAATGACCCTAAACTTGCACCTAGGTACCTTGCTGCCCAAGAGCAAGCAATCACACGCTTTGAGGACATGTTCAGGCTGTTAGGGGATGACAACATGCAAGATTTCCAAAGGAGATGGAACACTTTTCCCTACATCTTGAAAACCAAAGAGTACCATTCTCCTCAGAGAACGAGAGAGGCATTGAATAGAACACCCATGTACAAGAAAGCTCTCCAAAGACTCAAAGTCAATTGAATTGGCTTGAGACTCAATCCACCACTCCTGTTAGGAATGTTGGAAGGAAGAAAGGAAGAGGAAGAAAGAAAGCAATGGGAGGAGATAGAGAGGAAGGCAGGATTCTATGCACATGAAGAGGAAACTATAGCAGAAGCATGGGATGTCAAGGAGGCCACTAGAGCAATGAAAGACATGGATGTAGATTGAGTTGCTCAGGCGATGAGCAACACTTTCAGTAAGGGGTAGATTATGGGCCTCATCATTTGGTAACTATATGGACCTTAATACACCCCTTAGCTTACTCAAATCAAATCTTCTCATAATTTCTTACATATTTTGATTATATTTTTCCTAATGAGATGAGTCAAAGTGATATATTATGCCCAGTGGACTAATGTGCATTGATTGCAGGTTTTTGAGAGAAAATCATGGAACTTTTGGCTAATTAAGGGCTGAAACTCGAATGAGACAAGGAGGAGATATTTTAGGAGATAGATACTCCTCATTTACTTCTCACTCATTCGAATATTCCTCCATCCAATCACACTAGCTCGGAGTTACAAGCAGCCAAGTCATGAAGATCAAAAGGAAGCCGAGCTAATGACAGTTAAGGAGCTAGTTCATCTTGAGTTTGGGAGTTGAGCCTCCCTAGATTTAAGGAATTCATTGGAGATTCTAGTTTTATAAATAAGGAGGCCTAGAGCCTCATTAGGATTCAAATTTTTGATGTAAAAACACTAGGCATTTTTCGAGTTCAAGACTTATGGAAAGGCATTGTTATGTAATTTTCCGATTTGATAATGAGAATGAGCATTTCCCTTATCCAGCACTAAGTTAACTTAGAGGGCTAAATATCTTGGGTTAGTGACCAACCCTAGCAACAAAGGCTTCTCTTCTTGTATTTGTATGCTTAGTTGATTTCATAGATTAATGGTTGAATTGTCTTTAGCATTATTTCATTACAAGTAGTTGTGGATTTGATTAGTTTGCTTCCATTTGTGCATTGCTTCAACATTAGTTTAAGAATATAAAGTAATATCAAAAAGTTGTTAGTAGGTGGATTTGGCCTCACTCCTCCCTTCAGGGACCATGGTTTGAGGAAAGAACTCCTATGCAGCCCCAAAAAGGCAGAATTCTAATTTCTCATGGAATTTAGGGTTTTCTGTTACTTAGGTCAACATTTTACTAGTTTTCAAGAATATGATTTAATTATCATTTCTGCTATATTCAGTCTTACATTAGATTTCATCAAAGTTTCATATTACCCTGCAAGTTTTCCCATGCATGAAATAGGCAACTAGCTCATGAAATTTTGTTTTCCTTAGTTAATTGAAATCCTTCTTGTTTACAAGATTTATGGATAAATGTCAATGATTGATGCAGTGCAAGAGTTTCAGCAGTATAGAGAGATTAATTATCAACAACCGCATCCTAACCTCATCCATCCATGTTTATCACTTTCCTTCACTAGATCCCTTAGTAAATTCATCATTCCCCAAGAATACTTCTCCAAGCTTGTTGATCAAATCCAACCCTCTCACAACTCTGTTTTTGAGTTCTGAAGGAGTCCTAGGCACTCCCTTGCTTCATTTCACCCACCATTCACCTTACCTAAGGCTTAAATCACCTTCCAAATCCCTCCTCTTGCTCTCGGTTTTATCCTGTAGGAATATAGGGGATCATGTAGGAGCATTAGGACATCTAGTAGGACGAATTATGACATCTTGTAGGTTGACCTGTAGTGGCCTGTTTTGAGGCCAAATTGTGGAAAAATATCCTAAGAAGCTAGAAAAGGACCCCAACTTTCCTCCCAATCCATCTAACCATCCACCATCATCTTTAATCCACGTACCACATCACCAAAAGTAGTTAGCTTTCACACTTTCACACAAAAAAGAAAAAAATGAAAAAGGAGTTATTTTTATCATCTACATGCACAGTAGTAGAAAGTTTGATGTTTCAAATTTCATGCTTAGGGTAGTAGGATTGCACATATGATAATTTAGAATTCTCTTGAAGCAAAGCCTCTTAGTAGTTAGATTAGATGAATGGTGTGTTTAAGCATTTGATTTTCAGTCTTTTCCTTACTGCAATAGACAAGATTTCTTTTAGTATAGATTTACCTTTACCTCATTGGTAATAAAGCTTCTTCAGGATCAATAGAAGTATGGTTTGAAAAACCTTAGTGGTTTATCGCCAGCTTAACAGTGACAAAGAGCGGACCCATCACATTTACTTGTGTATACAACACAGACACCTCCAAGTTTGTAGGAACCCCAAATTGATAAAGCAAAGTTGGTAGCCCCAGGAGTTGTAGCATTCTTGCTGCAATACTAGTGCCCATCACCTATGAAGGGGAAAAACCAATCAAACACTTCCAATAGTAGATGAAAATCAATTTGAGACAACCTAGACCTCTGACCAAAATATAGAGTTCCTCCTTCCACCAAGTTTTTTTATTTATTCACATCAAATCTTCTTGTGTTTTGAATCCTTCTCTGCAAATTCTAAAACTTATCTTTGTACCTTCAGCTCTCAGTAATTATCTTGGATCTAGTGCACATGTGATAGAGACTTTTGTTCTTGAAACTTTATTTTACTTGTCTCCTTCCTTCCAGAATTTTGCATTATGTTTTCTTGATACTTTGAATTGCATATAGAACCCTTTTCCTCATGATCGAATGAGCTTTCATTGTACTCAGTTCAATAGGTTGGCATGTATATATATAGTAGACAAAGGCTCTTTTGAGGCTGACTTATAGGAGAGGCATGCTGACATACAATAGAGGGAGCCAACTTGGTGGATAGTCTCTTTGACATAAGATAATTCTTCTTTCTTTGATTTTAGGTGCCCATGAAAGGCCTTTTAGATTATGACTTTGACTTTGATATAATTAAAGAATCATAGAACACTCAATGGGTGCTTTGACCTATTAACCATTGACCCAAACATGAAACCCACGCTTTAATAAGTCAATTTATTTTATATTAAAATTTATTTTTCTTTCCTTTGACAAATACACTATATCATGACTCAAACAATTGTGAAGACTGACATTAGTTACATTCTTCAACACTCCCTCTTAACTAGGGATGTATTCATAATTACATACATACAAAGGTACATGGAAGATCTCAAAATGACATGTTCTATGAAGAGTCACAACACACGCTGTGCTACAGATTAGATACTTGACCAAGGTATCTAACTGGTTGGCACTAAGGTTTATTCCAAGCTATAACCACTATAGGTACCATCAGGATTCATCTCTAAAACCAACCAGGGATCTAGGTATCGTATCCAAGGTCGGAGCTCCATAACACCATTGATACCCTCCCTACTTCAGGATCTAGACATCATCACAGGTTGGCAAGATGTCCTCCCAAGCATATTGTTGTTGCAAGATGCTTCATCTCTCCTTATCAACTAAATCATATATATCCATCAATCTAACCATGCTTAAAATGTTCATCCTTCTTATGGAGAGATCCTACACATTGACAACCCCAATTAGTAATAAACTTCCAATATATATATATATATATATATATATATATAAGTTAGCTTAAAATGATATGTTCTAAAATATATTGTACTATTTAGGTCATCACCATATTTTCCAAACACATATTCATTGGAAGCTTACTTCTTTTAACTTCTACAACAACACCAATCTCAGCCTTAACACTTCTTCTAAAATATCCAAGTCTTGTTAACTTTTCCATTCATGAATATCTATTTGTAATGATATTTATTCTTTTTTCAAGGTATTTATTATAGTTTCCACATTATGCCCTCCCTCTTAACTAGGGAGATATACACTTTCTTTCAACCAAGCTCCCTCTCAACCTAGGGAGATCAACAGTTTCATTCTTACAGTTTTTTAATCATATCATCGGAGAAAATTCAACCTTTAAAAGCTTAATTTCTTTAGGAACATCATTCTTTCTTATGGAAACAAGGTCATCTATTTATCTTCTTATGTGATCATTATTATTATAGCTCCCTTTATTTATCATGTTCAACCTATCATCTCCAATTATGAAAATGTTCAACATCTTGAATATCATGTACCTACAAATCTTCAACAATGAGTACAACCAAGTACAAATATACAAAAACATGAAGTCAACTATATCAAAATAGGGTTAGCAAGTTATCATAATGGGAGCTTTTAATACTTTGAAAAAACTTTAAACATTTAAAACCTAAGTCGACTTAGGTTCACAATTAACAAGAGTTACATATTTTATATCTTCAATAACTTAGCTAAGGTTTTGTTACAAACCCTAGATTCCATCAATGCGACTTGAAGCCATATATATCAGCAACTAAATCAAGTTAGCAATCATTACATCTAGGGATTGGATATTATGCCCTATAATTTCATGTCAAACTTTACTAAGGTTTTGTAACAAACCCTAGATTTCATCAATAAAACTAGATCATGTATATCAACAATCAAGTTAGAATTTCATATATAGGGTTTCATTATTAACATACCAAAATGCTAGGGTTTTTCAATGAACCCTAAAGATTAGGGTTTTACCAAAGAAAAGAAAAATAGTAAAGGAGGTTTTATTTAATTTAGAGATTAATCACCCTAAACAAGAATCTTGATGATTCAACATCCTAGACATAAGAGAGTTAGTAATGTAAAGTGACCATACTTTCTTACAATAGAACTTACAATATTATACATACTTTGAGTTCGTCTTTAACAAACCTTGTAGAGTATTCTTTGCAACACTTTTACTTTCATGATACAAGTATTTCCTTTGATATCTCCATCTGAATATTACATACCTGCAATCTTAGTCTTTCCAAGGAAACTACAAGAGATGAGGACAATAAATATAATACTTATCTTTTGTAAGAAAGTGGAAGTTTATTCTTGAGTGACTCCTTCTTTGCATAAGATCAATATTCTTATATGTACTTGTAACAAACACTGACAAGTACTACCAAAAGTATACAAGTACAAGAGTACAATTACAAATTAGGAATTTTGTATTCAAACCCTAAGTTCAAATCCAATTCTATATGTACTAGGTCCTAGGATTACAAACCCAAAAGCTAGGGTTTCTACAAGGGGACAAGATGAAATATGGTAGGGTTTCTCTACTAGAATTTACGAAAATTTAAATGACATTAACCTTCAATATTACAAATCCTGGACATTATGGAATAGGATTTCTAAGAGGGAACAAGGGTTTTCTTTATACTTACTATCTAGCATTTACAGTTCCTAGATTTAATTAGAAAATTCAAACCTTAGGATCATATAAGCAACTAGCACCTAAGATACCTGTCATAAATGAACATGCTATACAGACCTTAAAAATATACCTTTCTCTTTTATGTTTCATTGATCTTGTTGTTTTTCTGAACACATAATGTTAGATGGCTAGAACATAAAAGTGATAGCAATACTTACTTGAGTTTGATGAGATCTCCAAGGCTTCCTTGTAGATGCTCCTTCTATTATTGCTTGTAGATTAATTCTCCTCTTTGCTTCAAGATGGACTATGTACAAATAACTTATTCATGTATCCTTCTATTATAGACTTGTCCCTTTAAAATAGGGCCATCAATAATTAAACAAGGAAGTAGTTCTCTTTTAATGAATGCGAACTAGAATTTACTTCCAGGTGTCAAAATCTTCAATATCAAGAGGCTGCCATAGGAATTGTCAAAAATTGATATATACCTCACTATTAGGTCTCAGTCTTATACTAATCTTTTGCTACTACATATTATGGTAATGACGTAAAAGATACTTCGAAACTTTCTGAAGATGATCCTAGTCTTTAAGAATGCATTTTTTCAATTAAAGTTGTTGGTTTTTTCTTTTAGTCCTCAATTTATATGATTCAGTCATCTATATTTTACACTAAACCTAAGGTAACTCCATATGCATAGAAGTCGGTGATTCGGATCCTCGTTTTTCTCTCACAGAACTTTGCCTATTAACTTAAGGGGTTTCGGTCTTTGACTGGGCATGTAGCCCAACTTCTCAGATTTCTCAAGAAGATGATTTTGTTTTCTTTAGCTTCTTTAATTCATTATCTCAAGTTTGTGGCCTTAATTGCAAAGGTATATACTTATATTCCTCCCCATAAATTTTGACACTTATTCTATATAGCTCAAATTTTAGGACTAATTGCAAGTAATGCCTCTTTCTTCATGTGATATTCAAACTACCATGATGCTTTTGACCTTAGCTTTGATACCATATCGATAAATATAGAGCAACATAGTTAGGGCTTCTTATTAATTCAATTTCTCTTTCACTTGGCAATTTCTTATGACTAGTTATTACTTCATCTTCTTTGTTATTATATTTTCATCATCAAGACAATTGCCAAAACTTTAAAAACAACAAGAGAAAACAAGATGTAGGCACTCAGATGGTGGGCTCCAGTATTGCAGCAATAATGCTGCAACTCCTAGGACTCCCTTCTTTACTTTTATCAACCCGGTTGTTCGTAACAAACTTGGAAGCGACGGTGTTGTATGCACAAGTACTAGCTCTTGTCGCAGCTGTCACTTGGTCAGCTGGCACAAGTCTGCCAGGGCTTTAGCCAACTTCTATAAGCTCTTAGATGAAGCTTTTAAATGATGGATGAAAGCTAACTCAAAGGGGAGCTAATCTACTTGTGGAAAGAAACTGAAAGCAAAAGAGGAATGCAAACCCTAGCAAACCCTAATTCTACCAGCTAGTTCTATTGATGAAATAATGAGAATACAGACTGCTGAATGAGATGCCATTGACTTCAAAAAGGGAAAATGCACATGTCTTAGTCTACTTTTGTTCTAGAAGGTATCTTTTTGTATTTTCTTGATTAAGTGTCGATTTTCACATGCATATACTTGAACTGTGCTTCACTGTGCAGGAGTGGACCAAGGAAGAGGAATGCTTGGAAGCAGTTGGAGAGGCTTAGAGAGGGTCTAAGGGGCCCCTAGCACTCTTCCCTAGAGTCTCACAAGGTTTGGCTATCAGAAAACCTCACTTGTGAGCTTCTACAGGAAGTCTGCAGGGGTTCTACAGGAAACTTCAGAATTTCTACAGGAAACTTGGAAGTTGGTTTTTAGGAGGTGGATGCGTGAGGGAAGGTGCATGAATGGATCTAAAGGTAGGATAGGGGTCTAAACATGGCCTGAGGACTGGTGGGAGGTTTGGTGGAAGGCAGGCTCGGAGATGACTAAGGCAATGATGAGCAAGAAGGTAAGGTTTCGTAGACACAAAGGATAGATGGGAAAAAAAGGCATCTTAGCTATGACACAGAACAGGAGGCTTAGATGATGCTTTGGGAGGATGGGTGAAGGAGGAGGATACCCTGCATGGTGGGCCTTGATCAATTCTACACAAACCTGCAAATGATCAAATCCTAGACTAAGCTATTCTATCCATCAATCAACACAAATGAGCAGTAACTTTATTTGGGAAGAAAACCTAGTACACCATCTATGTAAGGAAACATTTTAGATGTCCAACCCCATGACTAATCTCTGCAATTAAACAAGCACACTAAAAGATTGCATAAGCAACAAACTAGTGTTTTTGTGAGGCAGCCCTGTTTTCCTCAATTCCAGCCCCAAACCCAATAAGGCCGAGGTGAAACCAAGAGTGTAGTTGTCTCTTTTTCTTGGAGATCTTTGCTGTTATTATTCTACCAAAACATCTAAACCAAAACCATTCATAAACAGTGATCTATTCCAGCATCATAACAAAATCTACTTAATAGCAAGGTGTTCAAATGCATAAAAGAGAGGAAAAAAAATAGTGATATGTAAAGAAACACAATGGTACAGAAAGGAGTTCCTAGGCTCTCAAGTTGGGCCCAACCCTGAGAGCTTTGGCTCCTATAAAAAAAACTCAGACTTGTTAGGAAACCAAACTACTTATCATTATTCAAAAAGAGTCATAACAGTTTTGCCAAAAATGGCTACAAGAAAATAGAGCTGCTGCAGCACTGGAGTACAAAGTACACAATAGGTTCAAAAGTCCTTTTACGAAGGCTGAGGCCTCAACATTTATAAATAACGAGGGACCTAGCTGGCCTCCTCAATCCATGGAACTCGGCTGTCAAACTGTGAGTCAAACAACCCCTTTCTAAATGCTGATTGGCTGCCTTCTAAATTCGGCTCGGTGGTCTTCGGAGCTCAGAGCTGAAGGTGAGAATCCTGAGGAAGGGTCATTGAATGCCATGGACATCCCTCCTTCAAGTCCTCATTTCAGGCTTGGCTGCCTTATAGCTCATGATTGCTTTGACTTTGCTCCAATACGTCAAAAAACCTGAAATAGACACATGTTAACCGTCTAGGAAATGTAACTTCCCTTATTCGTACCAAAGACACAAACATACTAGAAATAATGCATAAACTATAGAAAATGATGGATTTGAACAAGCGCTGAACAATGAAAATGAGGCCAAATGAGCCCAAATTGTTACCAATTTTGGTACTCATCATCACCCCCCTGCTAAAAGGGTATCTCATCCCTGAGCAACTAGTCCAGCTCCTCATCTTTCATTGCTTTGATGGCCACTCTCACATCCCAGGCTTCTGAAGTAGTGTCCTCAACACTGTCATGAAATCCAACCTTCCTCTCCACTTCTTCCCACTGCTTATGCTCCTCCTCTTCTAATCCTCCCTCTAATAATCCCAACAGCAAGGGTGGACTTAGCTTGAGGCCTATCCAACTAGCTTGGAGGTTTTGCATAGACTTCTTGTAGAGAGGTACCCATGCCAGGGCCTCCCTCATCCGAGTTGGAGTGTGATATTCCCGAATCTTAATGCTGTGGGACAATGTGTTCCACCTACGAGTGCAAGCATGAACACAATTGTCCCTAAGTAACCTTTCCATGTCCTCGAAGTGTGCTATGGCCTGGGCCTGACGATCCATGTAATCCAGTAATCCCTGGGAATTGGTTTCTAGGTGCTGGTGAGCGGATATCAGTGCTGTGGGGTCCCTTGGCTCTGCTCTGATCAATAGCAGTTCATGTAACTCCCGGTCCATGATATTCCTGACCTCAGCTGCTCTCTTCTCTTCGTGGTTTAACCATGAGGTTATTGCCATCAGCTGCATATCCCCTACTTCTGTGTTGGGGTCCCACGAAGTGATGTTTGGAAGTGCGAAGTTATGGAGGTAAAACTCTGAGAGCTTGGCTTTATCTTCCGAGGAACTGGTGTTACATAAATCTGTGAATTGCTAGGGGTTCTAGATATGAGAGATACCCCTCTGCGCCAATGTATTAATTTGGAACTGCAGCCACTGGTCCCGAAGGTACAAGCCATAAGATTTAGCCGGCTACCTACATTAGAGTGCTTCCATTGCCCAGCTGGCCATACAGGCCATTTGTGCCTCCTTTTCTTGCACATGTTGCCTTAGTGATTGTACCTCAATATCTGCCTGCAGTTCCCTTTCCTGTAGTTGTTGGTCGAATTCCTCAAGATCAACTTGCATCTCTTCTTCCCCTTGAGGCTCTTCTGAGGGATCCTTGGCTGCCATGCCCTTTTCTTTCCCTTGTTCCTGCAGCTGAAGCTGCTACCTGAGCAACTCATTTTCTTCTCTCAATTTGGCTTGCTGGGAGCTTTCCACATGCCTTACTCTTGCCAGCTCCCTTTGTGCTTCCTTGAGCCTTTCCTCTAGAGGCCCAATATCCGCTACTCCCTTAGATTTATCTATCCTCATCCACGTGTGGGTTCGGACCCGTTCTTCTTCTAGTGCTAAAAACAATGGCACTGTAAACTTTTGGGGAATAATTCTGCTTGCTTCCAAAAAGTTATAATAAGAGCCCAAGTTGGGCTGTGGGCTTGGCTCCACAATAACATCAAGTTTCTCCTCCTTTGGTGGTGACTCGGCTGCTCCCTCCTCCTTTGGTGGTGACTCAACTGCCTTCTCCTCCATCTGCTCAGTTTCCTTGAGCCTAGCCAGAGTTTCCTGTAGAATGGCCTCAGCATCCTGTAGAGAGGCTTGTGAGCTCATTTTTTCCAATCTGTCCTTCCATGAAGATGTTTTTGGGCTTCCCCTCTCATAAGTGATGGAGGCTTTGGAGGGGGACTTATCCCTTGGCGTGGTAGGAGCATCCTCAACAATGATAGGTTCTTTGGATGGAGGCTGGGGTCTGCCAGTATTAATTCTCACACTTCTCCTTGCTTTGAAATAAAAAGGAGTCTCCCTTTTTCATTTTTCTTTTGGCTTGGGAGGAGTACTTAGGGCAGCCAACATAGCTGCTACCTCCCTAGCTAGGATTTCAGCTGATTTCTCCTGCTGTTGTTCTCCTTTCGGACTTCCTGTAGTGGTTGCTTTCTGGCTTCCTGTAGAAGCCGTTTTCAACTTTCCTGTAGAGGGACCTTGCTATTTCCATGAAGGAATTCTTCACTCCCTCCTTGTAGGACCACTCTGCTGCTCCCCTGTAGGAGCACTTTGTTGCTTCCCTGTAGGAGCACTCTGTTGCTTCCTTGTAGGAGCACTTTGTTGCTTTCCTGTAGGGGTACTTTGTTGTTTTCTTGTAGGAATCGAGGGCACAGTTTTAGCCTGCTTGGCTGCGGGAACTTTTTCTTTCATCTTGGCCAAGGTAGCCTTAGGGGTGTCCTTACTGTCCTAGACTTTCTCAGTCCGCTCTGCCCTGCTCTGTAGTCTCTTTTCTCTGGGGCAATCCCATCATCCCCTGTTTTGGCAGCTTGCTTCACTGGTGTTCCTTTTTGCTCCTTCATGGGGGCTTTTCCCTTGGTGTCCTGTCTTTTGGTCTTCTTCTCGACCTGCGTAGGCTCCTTCTCTTCACTACTAGAGGAAGTAAGCTCCTCAGCTAAAACTCGGATGTCATCATCCGTTGTCATATTCCAGAAAATCTCCCATGAGAGAGGGATGGTGAAGGTGTGGAGTGCATCTTCCACAAGGAGCTTTATAAGCCCATAATGTGCTAGCTGGTCCGGTGTCCCTTCTCGAAGCTTGGTGGCACATTCAGTCATGGACTGCAAAAGGAAGTAGGGAATGCTCAATTTCTGCTCCGAGGGAAGGTCCATGTGGTGCCTGAGTTCTGTGAGTAGTCGAAAGTGATAGCCATATATGATACTAAACCGCCCCTCGCAAGTGATATACTTCATAATTTGGAGGCTGGCTTCACTCCAGAGCGGCTGCAGGCTAGTCCTCCTCACTCCATTTTTATCCTCTGAGAATTGTTCTTCAGGAAAGAAGAATTCTTCTTTAGCCTTCTTACCCAGCTTCCTTTCCTCCTTATCCCACGGGATTCCCATTGGAAGATCAGTCACCCTGCTGATGAGCTGTGGTGTGAATCTAAGGGATAATCCCCTGAAATTGACGATGGCCAATGTTTTTGACTTCAACTCCAGGGACCAGAGGAATTCTTCTGTAATTTCATCATCGTGCCCCTGGAGCTTGTCACAAAATGACATCCACTATGCACGGGAGAACAGTTCTACCACCTTAGGGGTCTCCCGTAACTTCTTGGAGTCTGATGGTTCTTTACGAATGAACCTGCTCGGCATGAGCAAATTCTGTGTCTGCGCTCTTGGACTGAGAATTCTGAGCGGATTCTTTCCTTAGAGCGGAAAAAAAAGAGACCGTCGATTGCCCTGCTGACTTTGTCTGCTCAGATGTACAGAGGAAGGATTTTGAGAATTTCCACCCGGAGCGCAGAGCCCGTCTCCGTTATATACGCAGTGGCAAAAAAAATTGCATTTTTGACAGTGTTTCAGCAGGGTATCACCTTCGACAGAAAGGAATTTCCATTTATGCGTGAAGAAAGTTCTCATGCATATGACTACGACGATTCTAGCAGCGATGCATACATCAAACCAGACAGAATTACACTTGAATTTCCATACCCCTTTCTACGTCGATTGCACCACCTTTGAAAAGAAATTTTCTTTGCATGAGGAGGTTAAATTCTACCTACCTCTGAAATTCGCCACCTTGACGTGAACAATCCGCACTGTTGTTGATGTCGCGTTTCCTGTAGTGCAGTTTCCTGTAGGAGTTCGTTCTTGGCTTCCAAAGGAGTTTACAGCAACGCAAGACCAGTCTGAGCAGCAACAGGATGCTTGAATCAGGCAGAAGACTTCGGGTTAATCGCTTGCAAAGGAAGAGGACGCACATTCGGGTGGGAAACGGTTGTTTCATAAATGATTGCAGTTCGTCATAAAAATCCACTGGCCGATTTCGAATTTCTGCGAAATCCATGGCACAAGGTTGAGCTATCCCTGATTGTCTGTTGGTCGACGTCATCGTAATCATATCCCAGCGTGCCCCTGACCGCCGAATTCTCCCCACTGGAGTGACCACCGTCAATCTTGTCATACTTCCGCTTCTTCCCAACTGGACCTTTCTGACGTGCTGATTGTTCATCCTTCCTGCATAATCGATCCAGTTCGGATCCTAAGAGGTCGCTTGACTAGATGTGGTGGCCAGTTGAGTGGCAACCCCTTGTTCAATCCGCCCATTTCCAAAGTTGTGCATATTCAGAGTATAGTTTATGCTATGGGACGAAATAAGGTTAGTTACTTACCTGTGCGGCCGTGGATGTGGTTTCTTCCAGGGTTCAAGACGATGGATGCCGGTCTGCGTGCTGCTGCTCTTATGGTTAGGTGCTAGAGCTTCTTCGTACTGGCTGCTGCTGGCTGGGAGTCTCGGAGACCCATTCCTCTAGTGGTGAACATGGCATGCATCGATCCTGTGAACTGCTGGTGTCTTCGTGGCAGGTACTCCAGCTGGATCAGCTGCTACAGGATTCCTGTAGGATATCCTGTAGCTGTTTCTCCCCCTGGGGTGCATGCTGACATATTTAGACTTTTATTGAATAGGTGAAAGGTCCTGAGATCGCCTAATAGGTGAGCGGTCGAGCCTCAGGAGACTTTGTTTCTGAATTTGAAAAGAAATCCAATTTCCCTTATTTGAAAAATAGAGCTTTCTTTGCATGTGCAGGTATGCTTGCTCAGATTGGAGTTGTGGTGGTGAAAAGAGGTGGAGCGAGTGGGGAATGGTAGAGAAGGGTGGTTGCATGCCCCCTTGGTCGACTTAACACTCCAAATTTCTCCTTGTATTTGATTCTAGCCCACTCAAATGTTCTATAGGAAGTTTCCTGTAGAAATACAGAACTTCCTGTAGAAAGTCCTGTAGCTTCCTGTAGAAGGCCACACCACGATCCAATTGCCCCCAAACTTTGCAAAAATGAGTGTCCATGGTGGATGTGCATGAGAGGCTGTCTGGTAGCTTGATAGGAACCCATGTCTGTGAGTTGACAGTCCTCCTTTGGTGCGTTGTATACCTGCAAAAAAAATCAAAGATCAACTGTTTTTTTTCTTGTTCTTTTTTCATCTTTTTTTTCTCTTTTTTTTCTCTTTTTCCTTTTTTCTTTTTTTTCAAGAGACAGCAGGGGTGCCTCAATGAGGTTTTCACCCCTACCGCCTGCCCCGGGCGCCTTGAAAAGGTTTTCACCCCAGGATCTTTTATTTCCATTTTTTTTTGAAAGACAACAGTAGCGCCTCAATGAGGTTTTCACTCCTACTACCTGCCTTGGGCGCCTCAGAAAGGCTTTCACCCAAGGATCTTTTTTCCTTTTTTTTCTTTTTCTTTTTTCTTTTTTTCTTTTTTTTTTTTTTTTTGAATATGAAATGAGGCTCAGGGTGTGCCCAAAACAGAGGCAGAACCCTTCTCTATGACCAGCACTGATTTTTCCATAGTTTTGACGAACTCTTGCCTTGACAGAGGCTTCCTGTAGATCTTGAGTCGATGTCCATTGACAAGCATAGGAATGGCTTCTTCATCAATAGTTCGGATAAGAACAGAGCCATTATCATTACACTTTTCTACTGCATATGGTCCTAGCCACCTCGTTCTCAGTTTTCCCTTGAAATCCTTATGTCTGGAATCATATAGCAGCGCCCAATCTCCCGACTGGAATTGTTTGTCATTGAGGTGCCGTTCATGCCACACCTTCCTCTGAAGTTGAGTCACTTCTGAGTGGAGGAGGGCCTGCATTCGAAGTTCATCTAACCCATTCAGCTGCATTAACCTTTCTTGTTGAGCATGACTGAGGTCTAGGTCCAGCTGAGCTGCCATTCTCAAGGTGTTGTACTCAAACTCGATTGACAGCAAAGCTCTCTTTCCATAGACCAGCTCATAGGGTGTGAAACTGGTTGTGGACTTCCAAGTGGTGTTGTAGGCCCAAGTGGCCTCAACCAGGTGATCTGCCCAATCCCTTCTGCTAATGCTCACCACCTTAGTCAAGATCCCCTCTAATGCTCTATTGGTGACTTCCACTTGCCCATTCGCTTGAGGATGATATGGGGTGGAAGTCCTATGCTTGATTCTGTGATGAGCAAGGAGATCTTCAATCAAATTGGAGGTGAACTGGCTTCCTTGATCAGTGACTATCTCTCTTGGGTAGCCAAATTTGTAGAAAATGTTCTCTCTAGAGAACTCGACCACCTTTTCTTCTGTTGCTGGTTTGATTGCTTTGGTCTCTACCCACTTTGTCAGATAATCTGTGCACACAATGATGTAAGACCTTTACCTTGAAGGAGGGTTGATAGAGCCCACAAAGTCCATACCCCACTTCTCAAATGGCTCAAGAGTCACTTGAGGTTGGAGAGGAATTTCATCCCTTGGGGTTGGTTTCCCCATCCTTTGTCATCGGTCACATTGGCTGATATATCTTCTGACATCTGCATGAAGAGTGGGCCAATAGTAGCCTGCCTATAGAATCTTGAAGGCAGTCCTCTTGGCTGCAAAATGTCCTCCACAGGGTCCATCGTGACAAGTTAGGAGGATGTCAAATACTTCCTCCTCCCTTACAAAACGTCTTAATATCTGATCAGGGCCAAGTTTGAACAAGTTGCCCCCGATCCAGGTAAATGAGGCACTTTTTCTCACGATCTTGCTCTTCTCCTTCGAGGATAGATGCAGAGGGAACTGTGCTGAGACCAGATAGTTTGCTATATCAGCAAACCACAGGGAGAGTACAGAGATGGCAAACAGATGCTCATCTGGCATCTGGTCATCCATGGTTCCTTCTTCACCTGCAGGCAAATCCAGTCTAGACAAGAAGTCAGCAACAACATTTTCTCTACCTGGTTTATCAACAATGGTCAAATCAAACTGCTGCAATAAAAGTAACCATCTAATAATACGAGCATTCACATCAGGCTTATTCATTAAATATCGGATTGCAGCATGGTCAGTATGTACAAATGTTTGATAGCTAGTGATATAGTGTCAGAACTTGTTCAGGGCATGGACCACAGCCAGGAACTCTTTCTCGGTTACCGTGTAATTCATTTCCGCCTTGGATAAGTTTTTGCTGACAAAGTATATAGCATATGGGAGTTTTTCTTCAACTTTTCCTAAGGCTACCCCTATGGCTTTGTTCGAGGCATCAGTGTTGATGTGGAAAGGTAGGGCCCAGTTTGGGCCTCTCAGAATTGGAGGAGACACCAACTTATCCTTCAATTCATTTAGAGCCTTCTGGCAGTCATTCGACCACTTAAACTCGAAATATTTCACTAAGAGGCCAAACAATGGAGAGGCTAGCTTACTAAAGTCTTTAATGAATCTTTGGTAATATCCCGCTAAGCCTAGGAAACTCCGAACATCTCTCACCTTCTGACGAGGTGGAACCATTTTGATGATAGCAATTTTACTGGGATCCACCTGTAACCCCTGGCGAAAAATGGTATGGCCTAACACGTCCCTTCAGTCATCAAGAACTCACATTTCTTAGGACTGAGGGACAGGTTCATCTCAATGCACTTGCCCAAAACTTTTCCCAGGTTGGATAAGGCTTCCTGGAAGCTAGACCCATAAGGAGTAAAGTCATCCATATAGATTTCTACCGAATCATGGACCAACTCAGCAAAGATGCTTAATACATCTCTCTGGAAAGTGGGAGGGGCATTACATAGCCCAAAGGGAAGGACGCGGTAGGCAAAGGTACCCCGTGGACAAGTGAAAGTGGTCTTATCTTGGTCCTCCGGGCTGATTTGGATCTGATTATACCTGCTGAACCCATCTAGGAAAGAGAAAAACCTCTTCCCTGCCAGACCATCCAACACTTGATCTATGAAAGGTAAAGGGAAGTGGTCTTTCTTGGTGGCTTTGTTCAATTCTCTTTAGTCCAGACAAATTCTCCATTTCCCATTTTTCTTGGGCACCAACACCAGAGTGGAAACCCATTCGCTATCCGAGATGGGGTAGATGAATCCCGCATCCAACAATTTTTGCACTTCTTCTTTAACAATGTCCTTGAGGGCTGGATTCATTCTCCCCTGAGGTTGCCTGACTGGTTTATAGTCCTCCTTGATGTAGATATGATGAGTACAGACTGAGGGATGGATTCCCTTCATTTCCTTGTAGCTCCAAGCAAAGGCCTCCAAATGGTAGGTCAAGAGGCTACATAGCTCCTTTTCTTAAGAGGGAGAGAGAGATGAGCTTATCTTCAAAGTCTTCTCAAGGCCAAACTCCACATTCTTAACTCTGGGGGTGGTTGGATTAGTGGCACCTAGGTCCACTAAAGCATTGGCCTGGGTATCTTCCACCAATTCTTCCAAGGATAGCGCACTAGGGGGAGGATTTTGGATTAAGTTTTCAATCAAATCATCCTCAGTTGGAGGACCTCCCTTGCAGGCCTCTACTGTGCATAATGGTGCAGAGTAGACCTCATCCTCTTCTTCTTCTTCCAACTAGAGGGGTAAGTCATGTTCTAGCAGAGGTTGGGCAGGAGGGTATAGGACCAGCTATTTGGACATAGGCCCATTTTTGATGGTCATGCTTCCGGCTCGACAGCTGATGTAAGCATCTGTAGTAGCTAGCTAAGGCCTTCCCAAAATGAGGGGATATCCCATGAGTTTTGCCTTAGGCTGGAGGACCAAAAAGTCCGCAGGGTATTCCCAAGAGTCAACAGAGACCAAGACATCCTCCACAATCCCTTCGGGAGTCATGGTGGAGCGGTTTGCCAATTGCAGCACTGTCGAGGTCTTCCTTAGGGAACTCTGAAGATTGAGCTTAAGCATGGTGTCCCTGGTCGTCACATTGATGGCATCCCCTAGATCAATCAGAGTGTGGGGTATAATGGTGCCATTGATGTGGACATCAACTACAGGACTCCCAGGGTCCAAATACTTCAGACAGATTACTTGCGCCAACATGAGATCAGACAGTTGTCCTATGACATTGATGATCGAGGCATCTTTCTTTCGCCTACCTGGGTGCCTGAAACACTTCTCCTTAATCAATTTGTTGTATATCTGTACATCTTTTATGGCCTGGAGAAGTGGAATTTTCACACACAACTGCTTGAGTTCTCTGAGAAGCTCATCCTCTTCTGGGTTGGGTTGTGTGGTTACTGTGAGTCGCTCAGGAAAGGGTGGAATGGCTTGGGGTTCACTTTCCTGTTTCTCTTCCTCCTCCTCTAGGGGAGGAGGTTGGCGTTCTGGAAGGACCTTCCCAGATCGCAGGTTGATCTCCTGGATCTCCACAGCATAGGTAGGGCATGTTGTCTACCTAGTATATACCTGTTGGGCCTATCTGTTGTTGGGGTTCGGGTTCGGTTGAGTAGGCATCTGGGGTTTTCTTGGAGGAGCAGGAGGTAATGGTTGTGGTTGAGTTGGTTGTGGAGGTAGAATGGCAGGAGGAGTGTTGTATTGGGGCCTCCACCCCGGTTGAGGTGCATTCCACTGAGGTTGCGGCTGGGCATGAGAGTGAAACGAGTGAGCAGGAGGTTGAGTGTGGTATGGAGATGGATAAGACCACAGAGGAGGTGCGGACCAGGAAGGATGAGCAGGGGGACCCCAAGAAGGCATATGAGCAGATTGGTTGGGGTGGTAATAATCTTGGGATGACCCTTGCATTCCCTGCTGATAAGGTCTAGGTCCATGAGGCCTCCTTTGGTTGAGGAAGTAGAGAGGTTTAGTGGCCACCTCAGTCCCTAGGTACATGGCTTTAAATCCAGGCAAGGTATGGCATTGGTTGGTGAGGTGGTCTTCCTCACAAACGAAACTTACCTCTATTGAGTGTAATGGGCAATCATTCTTGGGATGATTCCTCGTGCATCTAGCACAAAAAATAGCCAAAGCCCTCTTAGCTTCTTCTTTCTTTTGCTGAATTTGGAAGGTGTCAAGTTGCATGGCAATAGTCTGTCTCATTTCGCTCTTAAGGTCTTCCATCTGGTTAGCAAACTCATGCTTGGAGAAAGAGGTACTAGCTGAGAGATGATTCCCCCTACCTCTCTTCCGGGCCACCCTAGAATGGTTTCTAAACACGGTCTTTATGTCCTCATAAGGTAGTTGGTAGATGTCTCCTCCAGCCAGTAGGTTAAGGGTGTCGAGGAGGTCTTCAGGAACTCCTCGGAGCAGAACCAACTTCAGAGATTCCGGGTCAAGTGTGCACCTAGCCCATTTATAACTGAGTTGGAACCTCTCCTCATAGTCTTCCAAAGATTCATCGTTGCCCATGGTCATCCGAAAGATTTCTCCCTTAGTTTCCTTGGACCTACAGTAGTCTCTGTACTTGGCGTTGAAAGCTTGCTGCATCTGAGCCCAAGTGGTGATACTGTTTCCAGGTAACCCCATGAACCAGCGTAATGCTACGTCCCTGAGGGTAGAGGGAAAGAGTTTCAGCTTTTGCTCATCGTCAGCATAGTCACAAGTTCGACAAAGGACAACAAACTCAAACAGGAAGGTATCAGGGTCCTCAATAGTCAAACCATGGAAGTGAGGTAGAGCAGAGGGACTTATGTTTTTCATTTTCATGTCTCCATTGGTCTCTCGAATGGGAAAGGCACCCTCTATTCTTTCGTCTTCTCTTCTACCATTTCGGTTTTTAGCCATGGCTTCAGATGGAGTGTTCCCTAACTCTTCTTCTGCTATAGGATCTTCGTATATCTCAAGAGGTTCACCTATAGGTTCTTGTGGCTCATTGTCACCAGAGAAGAGAGAAGGTTGACTCAGTGATGTGGTGGGGGTGTTGGGTAAGAATTTGCCGGTTTTATCTCTGTTCCTACGAGGCATGAAATGGAAAGACTTTTTTCTTGCTTTCGTGTTTTTTTCTCTGCTGGTACCTGTAAAACTAAAATAGATTGAACTACAACTAACTATCTTGCTGAGATGAAAATGTGGAATTGAAATGAAAGCAGGAAAGGACTAATCTATTTTTCTCAAATGAAATTGCAGGAATGGAATGCTAAGCTACACTTGCAGAATTGAAATTGCGGAATTTAAATGCTAATCTACGCTTGCAGAATTGAAATGCTAATCTATGAAAGTAGGAAATGTCTACTTTACTTTTGCGGAAAGGAAATTGCAGAATGGAAATGAAATAAACTACTTAGGAGAAGGTTGTAGAAGAAAATAGAAGAAAAGCAACAATCACCAATGCTCTGACACTTCCCCGGCAACGACGCAAAAAGGATGGTGGGATCCAGTATTGTAGCAATAATGCTGCAACTCATGGGACTCCCTTCTTTACTTTTATCAACCCGGTTGTTCATAACAAACTTGGAAGCAATGGTGCTGTATGCACAAGTACTAGCTCTTGCCGCAGCTGTCACTTGGTCAGCTCGCACAAGTTTGCTAGGGGTTTCAGCCAACTTCTATGAGCTCTTAGAAGAAGCTTTCTAATTGATGGATGAAAGCTAACTCAAAGGAAGCTAATCTACTTGCGAAAAGAGATTGAAAAACTAAAGGAAAGTGCAAACCCTAGCAAACCCTAATTCTACCAGCTAGTCCGACTGATGCAGAAATGAGAGTGCAAACTACTGAAAGAGATGCCATTACTTCTATGAAGGTAAAATACATGTGTTTAGACTACCTTTGTCCTAAAAAAAACATCTTTTTGTATTTTTGATTAAGTTGTCAATTTTCTCATGCATATGCTTGAACTGTGCTTTACTGTGCAGGGGTGGATCGAGGAAGAGGAATGCTTGGAAAAGGTTGGAAAGGTTCAGATAGGGTCTAAGGAGTCCCTAACACTCTTCCAAAGAGTTTCACAAAGTTTGGCTATCAAGAAACCTCATTTGTGAGCTTCTACAGGAAGTCTGCAGGGGTTCTACAGGATGTTCAGAAATTTCTACAGGATGTTTCAGAATTTCTACAGGATGTTTGGAAATCAGTTTTTAGAGGATGGATGAGTGAGGGAAGGTGCATGGATGGATCTGGAAGTAGGACAGGGGTATAAAATGGCCTAAGTACTGGTGGATGGAGCGGTGAGGAGGTGTAGAAGGCTGACTTGGCTTGAAGAAGGCTAAGGCAATGATGAACAAGAAGCTAGGGTTACGTGGACAAAAGGACAGATGGGAGACGAGAAACTTAGCTAGGAGACAGAACAGGTGGCTCAGACGATGCCTTGGGTGGATAAAAGAATGGAGGAGATGCCCTGCATGGTGTACTTCGATCAAATCAACAAAGTCTTGCAAATGATGAAATCTTGAGCTAATCTAGTCTAACCATCAACAACATAAATGAGCAGCAGCTTTATTTGGGAAGAGAACTATGTACATCAACTATGCAAAGAAACATTTCAGACGTCCAAACCCATGACTAATCTTTGCAAATGAAAATAGTACACTAAGGATTGCATGGTCAAGCAAGCTAGTGTTTTTGTTGAGGCAGCATTGTTTCCTCAATTCCAGCCCCTAATCCAATAAGAATGAGGTGAAACCGGGTGTGGTTGTCCCTTTTCTTTGAGGCTTTTTTGTTATTATCCTACCAAAGCACCTGAAGCAATGTCATTCATAAACAGTGATCTATTCAAGCAACATAACTAAATCTACATAACAGAAATACGTTCAAATGCATAAAGGGAAACAATAATACGTAAAGGAAAAGTAACAGTACAGAAAGGAGGCCCTAGGCTCTCAGGTTGGGCCCAACCCTAAGAGCTATGGCTCCTATGAAAAACTTAGATTTGATAGGAAATCAAACTGCTTCTCATTATCCAAAAATAATCATAAGAGTGATGCCAAAAATGGCTACAAATGAACAAAATAGGACTGGCAGCACTGAGGTGAAAAATACACAATAGTTTCAAAAGTACCTTAGAAAGGTTGAGGCCTCAACATTTATACATCACAAGGGACCTAGCTGGCCTCCTCAATCTATGGAACTTGGCTGTCCAAACAGTGAGTTAGACAGTCCCTTCTAAATTCTGCTTGGCTACCCTCTAGATTCGGTTTTGGTGGTCTTTGGAGCTCAGAGTTGGGGTTAAGATGCCGAGGAAGGGTTATTTAATGCCATAGACAACCCCCGTACGAATCCTCACCTCAGGCTTGGATGCCTTATAGCCCATGATTGCTCGATTTTGCTCCAATATGTGTCAAAAAATCTGAAATAAGGACGTGTTAGCCACCTAGGAAGAGTGACTTCCCTTATTCGTACAAATGACATAAACATACTGAAAATAATGCATAAGCTATGGAAAATGAAGGATTTGAACAAGGACTGAACAAGGATAATTAGGCCAAATGAGTGCACCAAGTTACCAATTTTGGGGCTCATCAATTGCAATGGTACACTATTGGAGTACCAGAACACATTAGTTGATTTTTGTGAAAAATTTCCTAAGAGATTATGAGTTATCATGATCATCATTGGGATTAGTCGATTAGGAGGCCTTTGAGACATATTTTTTCTACATATATTTTGATATTATAGGACATGTGGCCATATGTATCTCAGACACAGGTTTTGTAAAACCAAAATCTATATATAGTTATCTATTGATGTTTCATATTTTCTCTAATCTATTGTTCAATGTATGCCATTAATTGAATTATTTACATGTGTTGCAAATGTCTGTCTAAAAAATAATTAGCCAATGCATCAGCTAATGTATTTAGACTTCTAGGAATATGTTGATATTGAATGTAATCAAAATTTCGTTATAAAAGGAAAACACTTAAAAGGATGCATAACATTGTTGGACTCCATATTGAATAAACATTATTCAGGTGTAGTACTACGAGTTGTGAACCAATTATGACCATATAATGGTGAATTTGATGAGAAATAGCATCATATATTAATTTGATCACTACACTATAATCAATGATATTATTAGTTGAGAGACTGATACAAATCCGTTGTATACTCACAAACTCACCATTCAGAGCATAAATAGCCCATGATGTGGAGAAAAGGTTTTGAGTACTATGACTAGTGCCATCAGCATAACTAACCTATGTCTTAGGAAACACAGACATCTACAAATAAAATGTAATTTAATATTAACAGAGAAGGTAGGAAACTCCGAAGGAAACACACTACAAACGCACTAACACACCTAATATTATGTACATAATGTATATGAAAAGATAATCCAGGCACAGTATTTTTAAGGGGCAACTCATTTATGGGTTGTGCAAATGGATTCCATCAAAATCAATGAAATCATAAGCCTTGTTTTCAAGTACACATTTGACTATATACAGGCCTAGCCACATTGGTTCGAGCTCTCCTGCTCCTAATTTATCAATTTACTGACGAGATAAGAGGACTAGATCACCTTCTAGGAAGGCATGAGGTTTAACATTTTTGTCACATTATGCTTTGATGCATTTCTTGTGGGCCTCATTAGGCATTACGACATCACGTTGGGTCTCATATAAACAGACTAGATGAAAAAATTATCTTCTTCTATGGAAGTTGTGGGAGGAAGCTTGATGACAAGATTTAAATATGAAATCTCACTTTCAATGGGCATGAGTACTTCTTGACCATACACCAACTGAAAGTGTGTGAATCCAGTCAGTCATGGTACAGAAATAAGTTCAATATGCCTACAAACTAGAAAAAATAATGAGGCACTAGTTCGTCTTATGAATCCCTATCATGCGTTGCAACATTATTTTCAAAAGCTTGTTAATGGATTCTACTTGCCCATTGGGTTGTGGATAATAGGGAGTCGAGCCATCATGCTAGAGGCCAAACTTTGTAGTAAGTTCAGACACCATGAAATTTCAGAAATGCTTACCATGATTTGTAATGATAGCTTGAAGCACACCAAATCTGGAAATGACATGGTTGAAAATAAATAATGTAGTTTTTTTTCCATTTTTGTTATATGTAGGCATCACTTCAACCCATTTGGTAAAATCGTCTATAACCATAAAGATGTAGCCATGTCCCCAGCCGAATGAGGGTTATAGGTCATGAAGTCAATGCACCATTTTGTAAACAATCCAACATCGATAACATCATGCATAGGGGTAGGTGGTGCACGATCTTCACGATTGTAAATATGGCAAGTGTGAAAATTTTGGAATGCAAGGATGCAATATCAAAACATGATTGGCCAAAATTAAACGACTCACAAAATATTTTGGGTGGTGGAATAACTAGATATATGCCCGCCACTTACTCTAGCATGACATTTGTTTAATGCAGGTCCAATGCTTTCTCAGTCTCCTCATGAAACATCCACCATATAAATATTGTGTCGACACGACAACAATCTAGAGTGTCACCAAGTATAATGCAATTTTGAGCCTGGTATCGATTGCGTCGTTGATCAGAGTAAGAGGTGTTAGGTTGAAAATTCTGGGTCTAAATATAGATAATGATATCTCCATACCAAGTATTTGATTAATCAGTTAAAAGCAATAGCTCATTAGGAATAGAATCATCAGATGTTGACTCGGTTTTAGATGAAGGAAGTTTGCATAACAGTTCACAAAAGACTAAGGACTTCTTAGACTTGGACTTGATGAATTCGAAATTGAACTCCTATATAATATTGATCCATTTAAATTATTTTCTCCCCAGTAATTAGTATGATATAATGTACATCATCGGGTTAAATTAGAAACTACCATAGTCTTCCAAAGAAGAATATAGTGGCGAAATCTTTGGACACCTTGCACAACTAACAAAGCTAACTTTTCAACATGTGTGTATTTGGTTTCAGTGTCATTTAAATTTTGAATCAAATAATAGATAGGATGTTCATCCCTTATGTCATCTTCTTAGACCAATACCATGGGAATGGTGGTAACAGCTGCCACGAGATACAATAAATAATCTCGCTGATAGTTGGGGGATATAATAAGGATATTGAACTAGGATATATTTAAGGGCATCAAAATATTTTTGTGATGCATCATCTAAATGGAAGGGAACCCATTTTTCAATAGGTGAGTAAATCCTTTTTTAAGTTATACATAATTCGAGATGAATCTTTGTAGAAAGTTAACCTTCCCTAGGAGGCATTGTAACTAAACTAGTGAGGAAGATTCAAGAAAATCAAGAATCACCTATACTTTGAAAGGATCGATGTGGATTCCTTGTTTTGAAAGAAAAAAAACCTAAGAAGTCTACTAGATTGGAAAAAAGTAGACATGTGTAACGATTTAATCTGATCTTGTAATGTTGACAACATAAAAAATTTATGTGAGATGCATTGGGTGACCCTCACAATATTTGGAGTGGGTAGGTAAATCATCCAAATAAGGTTGTACTGTCTGCTTGATATCATGGAAGGCATAATTCATAGACCTTTGGAAAGTTGGCCCAATTTTCTTTAAACCGAAAGGGAGTTTACGCTAGGAAAACTTTCCCTGTGGACAAATAAATGCAGTATTGTGTTAGTCTAATGGGAGTATGTTGATTTTATTGTAGCCGAAAAAACCATCCATAAGCAAAAAAATCCACTACCTGCACAGTCATCAAAAATCTCGTTCATAAGAAGGGTTGGATAATTGTATTTGGGAAAACCATAGTTGATATCTCAATAGTCAATGAATACTCGAATCTTTCCTTATTTCTTCATCATAGGGACTATGTTTGAGACCTAATCAGTGAGAGGAATTAGGTAAATAAAACTAGCACGCAAAAGTTTTTCAACTTCTACCTTTATCTCAAAAAATTTATTAGGGTGAACTAGATGTAGGCATTTTCGAACTTTCTTAGCATCCAAATAAATTTTAATATCATGTACCATGATATTCGAATTAATATCTGGAATCTCTTCATATGTCTAGGTGAAAACATCACAAAATTCTTGAAAAGGGGCCTTATAAATGTTGACCTCTTCAAGAGAACAAGATGTGCCAATATAATTTTTTTGTATAACTTTGGGTTTAATTGAAATATGGAGAATAATGATCTCCTTAATATTCTCTAAGTTCTTCTCAGACTCAACATCATGAATGGATACAAAATCCTTAAATGTCTCAGTAATATTGGGTGAGTAAACATCTCTAAGATTATTATAAAGGGTTTCAAGTAATGAGAAATGATGGTGATTATCATCCCATGGTGCTTCATCTTCCATCATGATTTCCATGATCCTTTTGTTTGTAGAGAATGTATCGGTGGAATGGTTAGAAGATGAACTAAAATATTGGGAATGATAAACCCAATTTATTGATGAATTGGAATTAGAATTTGTAAAATAGGTTGAATAAATTGTTTCATATTCCAATTCAATGAGAACGAGTGGCATACAGTCACCAAATGTATCAAAATTAGAAATGTCTCCTATTATCCAAGGATTGGATGAAATAGTACAAGAGGAAATCATACTTACAAAGGAAATTAGAATGGGAATGTCACGAGGAGAAAGTGAAAAAGTTCGCATCAAGGAGGAATTCTTAATCAATCCAACACTGACATGTTGATAAGGTTGTAGACATTCACCCACAAGTGGAATGCTTCTAGTGGTTTTAGAATTGCTAGCAAAAAGGTTAAGTTGATCAATGACCACAAAGCCTCCCTAGTGAAGGAAATTCATCATCCTAAAATATGTTGAGACCACAGTTGCCATGGCATAAGTCCATGTTCGTCCTAGTAAGAGGTTATAATATAAATGTCCCTTTGTGACTTCAACCCCTACTAAGACCATTTTTACGACTACTTTTACTTGCAATGAATTCAAAATCCCATAAGGTTTGAAACATATTCCATCAACAACTTTAAGAGCAGTGGGTCATCCATTAATTTATGGAGAACCAATATATTTCCAACATGAAAGTGACATGATGCAAGTCAAAGCACCTTCATCCTCAATCTTCCAATGGATACTTTTACTTCTAATAACAACTTGGATCATGAATGCCAGTTGGGGTGGAAGTTTAGGAGTATGGTTCTCGTGATTAAAGATGACAGGATTCGAATCTGAAATATCTATCCCTCCAATTAATGCAAGTAAAGGCCTCTTTTGGGCATGACAGTTCTACAATACCTCGAGAGTTGACATAGAAAAAGGAGCTTGGGCTAAGTCCTCAACTATATAGTAATTTTTTGTATCTCTTGCACGAGGATTAAATTTGGATTTATGAATAACGCCTTTAGGAGGTTTTATGGTTAATTTAGTTGGTATGACATTTGGAGAAGGATTTGAGGTAGATTGAGTAGAGATGGAAGGTTGATCGTTAAGCTTACTAATCGAAGGATTCAAATTACCATAGCCTTTATTCCTTGTAGCCACCATGACATCATCCTTATGTTTGGTGGAATATAACATGATTACCTAGGAAGGGAAAGCTTGACCTCAAGAAACCATATTAATCTCCTGGTTGGGAAATGGATTTAATAATATAATAGGTGCATTAAATGATGACTTTAGGAATTGATTAACTTATGCCTGATGTGGACAGTCCCTAGTACAATGTTCCTCATTACAAATAAGGAAAGGTTAACGAGGCTTTCGATTTTTATTAGGAGAATGATTATTTTGCTTTTCCTACGATGAATTATCTTTCTTCTTATTTGCTTTACCTTTTCTTACTTCCAGGTTGTTGATAATTTCCTTTCGTAGATTGAACAACATCAATCTCAGAAGTAGTTGCAAGAGTAGTAGAGGATGGGTTTTCAGTAGTCATAATAGGAGAGGAACCAGATAGTTTACTCACTATATGTTAACTAGCATAACCAATCACACCATCAGTGGCATGTCATTCTTTAGTGGGAGTAGGTGGAATATGTTGACGTCGTGGAGCATTAGGTTTCTTATCATAGAGTGTGCCAGATTGAGTATAAATAAAATCTAGGTATTGGTAATGAGAACTAAGTTACTCTTCAGTAACAAATCCACCTTTAAAAACATCTTAGGTTATGGACAACAATAAAGATATCATAAACCATTATGCCAAAAACTCACTGGGAATGAAAGTTTTGACCATTCGTCATCAATGCCTCCACTCATGAATATGATCATATATATGGGTGGAGTTAGATTGCTTCAAAGAGGTCAAAATCCCAGTTCTCATTTCATATCGAATAGGTAACTGAAAATAGCTTAAAAATGTAGTTTCCAAAGCAATGAAGTTGTTAAATGAAGCTCATGGAAATTTAACATACCACTTAGTTGTTGTACCAGTAAGAGTTCTCTAGAAAATCCATAAACGATTTGAATCATTATTTAAGGAGTTGGATCAACACCATAAATGATAGATCATAACATGAGTGGATAGGTATTCTCCACGATTTCCATTAAATTTTGGAATATCGTTGAACAATTTGATAGGAATGGTTGAGCACCAAGGACAATGAGAATGGGATAATTCATTAGCCAATATAAATCTGGTAACTCAAGAGTTGCAACAAATGGAAACTACCTATTAAATTCTTCTTTTGGAGGTGGCCTTGTGGGTAAATATTAACCTATGGTGGAGGATATTCTGGGTATAATGGAATGGGCTGAGCAACTGGTATTTACATTCTAGGATAACGAGGATTTTGATAACCATGAGACATGTAGCCAGGTTGTCCAATTCCATGAAATCTTTGATAAGGCTGAAATGGCTTTGTTTGAATCTGTTGACCTTAATAAGCTATTTGCAGAATAGTAGTTTGACCAACAAGTACCTGTGGAATACCTTGTAATGGTTTCCCACAGGGATTTCACATCATCCCTTCATTGGGTTGACTAGTTGGTACCTGTGTCATACTATGCACAGGTTGATTTACTTGCATTTAACGTACATATTGACCAAGCGGTGGAGTTTTTAACACAACCTCAAGAGGTTGGGTAGATGGGATTTGAAAGATCCAAACTACCAATGGACTAGGTTGTGTTTGAGATACAGCCTGGACAAGTTGGCTCACTTGAGGTAAAACTAGGGTAGGTTGGGGTATATATTGAATAGGTTGGGAAGTAGGAACCTAGGGTGCAGATAAGATATGTTGAGAAGTTGAGAGTTTATTTAAAACAAAAACAAGTTGAACATGCAACGTAGGATTCCAAGTATTAGAAGTCATTCCTCGAAATGGAGGAATTGTAGGAAGAGGATTAGAATATCATGGAGTATCAACTTATGGAATTTTATCAGTAGATGGAAAATTTCCAACAATGGGTTTCCCTCCTACCAAGGGATAAGGAGAATATGGAGGTAATTGTCCCCCAGGAGGAGGGTACCCAATATAAGATGGAGTGGGCTATTTTAGATATCCCAAACATCTAATAAATGACCCATATTGTTTTTCCAAAGAAGGTTGTGGCACAACAAGTTGTATAGGTTTTTAGGTGCTCATCAAAGAGGTACTAGATAGTAATCCATATGAGGATGACAAGGGAGAAGTCCATGGACTAGTCTACACACTAGAAAAGGTTCCAGAAAATGACTAGTAGCTAGGTGGTACTGATAGATCACCATACACATTGGTTTCTGGTGAATTCACAAACATAGAAGTAGTTGCAACTTAAGTTGACACACTCATGATAGAAGAGACGAGTTGAGAAACCATCATTGACTTAGTCATGGTTAAACCTCTCAAAGGTGTTTGTCAACAAAAACTCATAGGTGAGTTCAAATGAGGAGTGTTAGGTAAAGGATCTTGTACTAGAGTATGAGGAGCAAGAAAAGGATGACCGTGATAAAAAGAAGTCCCTCATGAATGTCGAGAATTTCCTTTAGTAATTTCCTCAATACTCAGACTATTGGGTGGATGTTGTTTTTTGTTAGGAATAAAATATATAGGGTGGGGTTGAGACAAAGGTAGAGGAGGAGGAGAAGAAGCTCTTGAAGTAATTGGTTGAGTTAGGTGAGGTTCCTATGGATATATAGCCCTAGGTTGTAAAGTATTTGAATCCGGAAATTTAGGTTCAATGACCTTAGGTTGTAACGTATTAAGGGCTTTAATTTCGACTCGATTAGACTTGCTAGTTGGTAAATATGTAATTTTAGGTTCAGTACTTATGGGAAGTGATGGTTCTGGTTGATTAATTTTAAATGTCGTTCTAGAAGGGGAAGCTTATGAAGTACTATTTTTGGTAGTTTTCATCATATTATTCTTATGATGCTCAGATGGTTCCTTTGGAGGTAAAGGAGGAAATATTTTTATTCTATGTGAATGACGGGGTTGTTGAGGGTGTTCTCCCATGATGAATTAATCAATTTTATAAATTAACAACATAAATAAATCAAAAAGTGGTAACTAAGAAAAAGGGTTTACCATGTAATTGAGAACTACAATATATTGTGTTGTAACATGCTTTATTTTTTATAAGTTAGTTTTTATTTTATAAAAGAGGGTATGAAAAAATAAAGAAAATATGAAAATATGAAAAGATAGAAAAATAAAAAAGAGATGAAATAGAACCCCATCAAAAGAAAGTAAAAAAGATTTAAATAAGTGTGCTTGTTTAAGTGCCACTTCATGAACAAATTCCATTTGTAATAATAGAGGTCTTTGTGTAGCTTGTTTTTATGCCATGACATTTTCTTATGATTTGAATCAAATTGTTTAAAATTGATCAAATCATTTAAATTTTTGTTCTAGACTAAAGAATAAATTCAACCAAACAATTTAATCTTGTTTGAAAATTATAAATTAGGTTAGATTAGGACAAATAAAAGTCATAATCTACTTAAAAATTGGCTTAAAGCCATATAGATTAGGTTTAGATTAGTTAAATAGTTTAAAATGGTAGCTAGTCTAAATGCGCCCTTATTTAGATTAATTTTCATTTTTGTTTAATTACCTTGTTAAAAAGGTTGATTAATTATTGTAAATAAATATGTTTCTAATGCTTTTAAACCATGTCATAAATGAAAAAATTATTTTGTTGGAAAATGATAAAGGTTGTGCAAATATAGATGGTCATTGGCCTTCCCGCCCAGATCAACAGAAGGAAGCCTCTTTGCACCCCCTCATTATGAAATGAGATAACGATGAGGGGTGGGGGTGCAAAAAATAGTTTCGCCTACACAGGCTCCTCACCTACATGTCACTCCCCCAACACTTCGCACCCCCCCTCGTTTTGAACCACTTACCACTACCCTCCCACCTCCAAAATCCACCATCCACACTCCCCGCTTCCCGATACCGCGCCAATGATCACTCCTCCCACACCATCCTCATCCAATCACTCCATGCCACATGCCCTTTCCCGATAACTCTTAACCACTCCCACATATTTGTTGTCTCCATTAATGCCCTTCTCGTTGCTGCTCTTCCTTCCCGTTAATGAATTAATTTTCTGATTAGCTGATCAACAACGACCTCTAATGTAATGATTGTCCTAAATTCCCTATAAATATTCATATCCCCCATTACATTTTCCTTTGTTCTACTATTATTCCTCTTTTTCCATTCACTATTCTTGTCTCCAAATTCTCTTTTTAGACGAGCTTGTAACTGGAAGTATCCTCTTAGCTACCTCTGTATTTTTTTTCCCTTCACCATTATAACTCTATTATGCCCATGGCTCCAAAGAAAAAGGATAAATGCTCCATGAGCTCCTCTACAACTCTGGAAACCCCAAAGGCCTCTAATGACTTAGACCTGGATCATATCCCATTAGCCGATCAATACTTGAAAGTTGCAGACGCTGAACGTGAATTCAAGATGTTCAAATTACACAACTCGATAAAGCAGACTTACTTTGATTTTGAGGATGAAATAAACCTCTGGGAATCCAATTTACCTTTGTACATGTTTCCCCAGACTTATTCCTTTCCTGTCCTAGTTATCTGGTGCCAATCCAAATATAATCTCTTACGGAAAACAATTGTAGCTTAGAATGGATACATTCTGATAACTATTTCTGCAGAAACCATAAACAAAATGCCTCTGATACCTGACAGTAATTCCCTTATTTTTTTCTCCGTTCTAGCTCTAATTGACCTATATCACAATTTGACTTTCCCTTAGAGAGATCAAATCTTCGAGAACTTTCTCCTTGAAGATGATGAACTTCCTAAGAAAAATCCTCCTTACGCAGCATCTATGTTCTCTGAAAGAGCTAAACATATAATTTCCCTCATTTCTTGCTTGTTAGGTTATCAAACAGACCAATGGGTAGATGAAACTATCCTATGCTACCTATCTATATTTTCCAAGGAAAATAAGCATGCCTTTATGTTTAACTACAATTAATTTTTGGTTGAAGCTATTCATGAGAAATTGATGAACCTCACTATTGAAGGAGTGTTTAAATACTCCTCTATTCTATTTCATATGTTTATTTTTCAGCAGAGAGACAGGGTTCCTATTGTTTTGCACAAGTAGGATGATCAGCAATAGAATCATTCAGTTATTTACTAGAATTCATTCATTAGAAGGAACTCACCTAAGTTTTGATTCTCTAATATCATAGATTGTTTCATTCACCCAGTTGCACAACTCCTAAGCAATCAGAGTGAACCTAGAATTATCTTAGAAATTAAAATGATCCTACACCTCAGTGATCAAGCTAGGACAGGGGACTAGTATCCTTATGAGATCTACACAGAAATCCTAGTATATGGTTGTAAGTTGGTTCCATATAAGTTGCCAAAGTATGTTCTAATGAGAATATTTTCCCTGGAATATATTAGGCAGATGATGAACATGGATGAACTCCATTTCATTTCAAGGAAGAAGAGATCACATTTTAAGATAAGGCACAGGTTAGATCATTCATCTATAATACCAGATGAGTTGGTTTAGAGGTAGTTACTATTTTGAAACAGATGGGTTTCTTACCCAGTTTTACTTGGTCTTATGATCCATTCAACATTATTTTAGACTTAAGGGTGGAACTCAAAACCACTCCTTATAATCATACACCTAGGCCAGAGATTGAGAAGTTTAGAAATCAGGAACAATGGGAACATAATACTCTTCAAGAAGAAGAAGAACAGGTTTTACCTCCTTCTACTCTTTAAACTCCTACTTCTCAAACTAAACAGAACAAGAGGCCTAGGGAAGGATCATCATCATCATCAATTGGAGAGAAGGAATTCCTCCATTGCTAGAAGAAATCAAGGATTGAATCAAAGGGCACTACAACTACTACTACAACTCAGGGTCAGAAGGAGCCTATCATCATCAATTTGGATGATTCACAAGTTAATGTAGGGACAAAAGAACCTATAATTACTACTCCTTCTTCTACTACTACTTCACAGAAATTTCTAGAAATTAATCAGTTAGTAGGATCAAGTGAAACAAAGGAGTCAAATGTTTTCACTAACTTCCTTGAAATCAAGTAGAAGAATGAAGCTTTGAAAGCTAATGTTTATGCATAGTTTTGGAAGCAGACTTCCACATCACATCATAGGTTGTTGACATCATTTGATAGTGAGAAGGGAATAATCCAAATGGCCTTTCTGCAGGCTCAAGTCCCTTTCCATAAAGGTTCTTCTCATTATAAGAAAATTGTATTTACATTTGATGCAAATCAGATACATCCAATTCATCAAATGGACATGCATAGGTAGTTGGGTGAGATGTTGTTCTCAACCATGACCAACATTGCTATGGCATTGTCAAAGTTTAAAAATGCTTTGTCAAATGTGTAGTCATAGTTGAAGATTGAGAAAATATCATCTTTAGCTAAAGAAAATAGGTTTAAGTCATTTGAGGATTTAGTAATTAAAATTGGATATGACCGTATCGATGCCAAAGCTGCTGAAGATATTATCAGGAAGAAAAACATAGACATTGCATTATTAAGAAAATAGTTGAAATTGCCTTCTACAAAGGACCTCTAGACCAAAGACATAGTAGATAATGAGCAACAAAAGGAAGAAATGATCAAACTAATAATTGAGGAGAATGTATATTAAAACCATGGAGGAGCAGATTGAGAAATTTCTTAAAGAAAAAGAGAAATTTACTCAGTTAGCTATAACTCCCATCACTACCATCCCTATCATAGTGTCCAAAACAATAGGAGAATCTACATCAGCCATAGGGGAATCTTCATCGACAACATAGGATTTGGACAAACTCTCACAGGAGCTCACTCACCTGAAGCAAGAGAATGAAATGCACGATAAGAAATTTCACAATCTGGAAGTTCAGAAAATAAATAATGATAGTTTGTATGTTGAGAAAATGCAAAAAGCACATAGGTTGAAGAGAAAAACTGAAGAGTTTCAGAGTCATTCATTGATGGCTCAGGCCTTGGCCCAAGCTAAGGAAAGCATATGGGAAAATATCATTCAGGCCATAACTGAAGTATGGCCTTCCATTCAGATAATTTTTTACCAAGAGGAACTCATAAACATATGTCAGGTAACCATTGATCATGTGAAGCAGCTACTCAAAGATAAACCATGTGAGGTTGTAGACATGATCAAAGTTCTTAACTCAAAAACCAGGGCCGAATTAGAGCAAATTAAAATTCGGGACAGAGCATAAACCGTCTTGGAAATCAAGAAGGTGTTGCATAAGAAGAACTTGATGACTCAGTGAGATACCAAGTGTCAAATCTGGAAGACTTCGCGCGAGAGGTTTCATTTTAAATTTAATTTATTGAATCAGAGAGCATTGCCAGGATAAGTGGCCCCAAATGACAGGATGATTAGTCTAGAAGAATACTGCTAGAAGCTTTATAGCATATCCACTGATAAATCAAACTTTGCAGGTATAATGGGGCATATTACAGGGAAACAAGTATTAGAAGCTTTATATTTTGATTTTACTATCAAGCATTAAATTAAACATCTTTTTGTAAATAAGCCCACTTTTGAGAAATACACCGAGGTTGATGAAGTTTACAGAAAATTGGTAAATCTTACCATTCCAAGTCAAGACCGATGGGATCACTTGTGTGAAGTTATTGAGTAACATTCATCAACAACTGAAGGACAATTGGGCAACACTTTTTGGGGACCACTTCATCAACAGATTCCTTAAGTTGTTGGCATTATGACACAGGTGTTGTCCCTGATGGCAGCTCACTTAGATGAAAAATCATAGTGCAGTAGGTTAACAGCACAAAGTTACAGATCAAACTTCACAAAATGAATAAAGAAAGGTATACATAAGTTCACCATTAGCCAAACTGTGTGTACACGCAGTTTCACTATATTCAAGGCGTGTATACGTACACATGCACTTTGACAGAAGGAAAGGCGCGTATACCTTGAAAAACTAAATTTTTGGTTCGAAGTATTTGGTCCATGGTATTGGTCCAAGGTACTTGATCCAAGGTATTGAACCTAGGTATTTGGACCAAGGTATTGATCCTAAATGGTTTTGGTCCATGGTATTGAGAAAGGCCTAAAACTATAAAAGGAGGAGAAGATCATTAGGCCAAGGCACTCAAGTATTGAATATTTGATGAAGGGTGAGATCTAGTATGTAGGTTATTGGGTTCTGGTGCATTTCTGGATATGAACCAAGGACGAACCTTAGTGCTTGATGAAGGATAAGATCTAATGATGTATCAAGATCTTAAGACTTGAACAGAATCATCTTTATGTGCTTTGATAATTTATCTGAATAACTGGCACATGTTGTAGTCTGTAAATGTGATGATCTGGGTATGACTGAAGTCTGGAATTGTTGTAATATTTAAATCATCATTTACATATCTGTATGCAGGTTCACCTTAGAAAAGGCGCGTACACATGTAGGTTCTTCATATCAAAACAACGTATACATCATAAATTTGATTTGCAGATCCGTACGTAGGATCGCCTTGAGGAAAGTGTGTATGCACGTAGGTTCGACACATGGAAGTAGCGTATACTTTATAAGGTATGTTTTAGTTGCTTCTGTTTGTTGTTGCGGTGTTCTAGGTTATTGGTTACTGTATTTTGGTGATAGCATTCTCAATGATCAGAGTGATTAATTGATTTGGTTATGGTTGGTTCAAAAGGAGTTTAGTTGATGCAAATATATTTGATGATTGAATGATGTTGTTGATGGATCCAGCTTGAAAATTAATGAAACGTGGTCCCTAGAAGAAAAGAGAAGGTTGTAGCCTTTTGTAGGCTAGCACCTACGTACTAGTAAACATATCAGCTAGTAAAAGATCTAGGGGGTTGTAGCTCCCTTCCAGTAGAAGCTGGAGAATGAGAGAAGGTAGTATCCTTCTACAGGTAGAAGCCTGCATACTGGTATAAGACTGCACTAGTACAAAAATTGTAAATAGAATTTTCTTATTATTAAAAGAAGACAGAGATGATTGCAGTAGGTGGTTTCCACCTTATATCTTGGTTTTCATGTGTGTTTTTTTATGTGTAATGATCTTTTTTGTTTTTACTGCACCTGGTTACTGTTTGTATGGTTCTGATGCACTGATTAAAGATCAATATATGAAGAATTAACTGAATCATAAGTTTGTTGGTTATACGCTAGTTGCACTTAACACAGTTGCGTGTACATGCAAGTTCCCTTAACTGAAGTACCCTATATGAATTTGATTATTGAAATGAAAAATTTTTAGTTTGATAATATTGATTCACCCCCCCTCTCAGTATTATTTCCAACAATTGGTATCAGAGCAGGTCCTTTAGAAGAAGCTTGATCGCTTGAAGGAAGATCCATCATCATGAGTAATAAAGAAGGAGGATCCATTAGACCACTAATCTTTGATGGGAGCAACTTTGTTTATTGGAAGGTAAGAATCACAACCTACCTTCAATCTCTTGGAATAGATGTCTGGGAAATCGTGGAAGGAGGATATACATTTCCATTGGCAATTCCTACAAAGGCAGGAGATAAAAAGCAATATGAAACTAATGTCAAGGCTCTCAATACATTATTGGGAAGTCTGTCACAAACAGAGTTTGTCAAAGTTATGCAGCTTAAATCAGCAAAAGAAATATGGGACAAAATCATTCTAAGCTACGAAGGAGACTGTTAGGTAAAATGTGCTAAACTGCAAACTCTTAGAATTCAATATGAAACTCTCAAGATGCACAATGATGAAAGTGTAGCTAGTTACTTCTTACGTATAGATGAGATTGTTAATTGCATGAAGAATTTGGGTGAAGAGATAAAGGAAGTTACCTTGGTTGAAAAAGTCTTAAGATCCTTATAAGCTAAATTTGAATCAAAAGTATCTGCCATAGAAGAAAAGTAGGATCTACGGACTATTACTATGACATAACTTCACGGAATCTTAATTGCTTTTGAGATGACAAAAGGAGGTCCATCGGATATGAGAGAAGGTGCATTTAAAGCTTTAGAAAAAGTAAAAGAATAACTTAATGAAACATGACATATTTCAGAAGAAGAAGAGGAAGCGAACTTTGTCAAGAATCTTCAACGGGGTTCCATTAGATTCAGAAAACTACCTTTCAAATGTTTTGCTTGTGGTAGAGTCGATCATTATGCTGCCAAAAGTCCTCATAAGCATAAATATGATAAAGGGAAGGAAACTGCAAAATGGAATAGAAAACAAAGTGTAAGTAAAAAGAGCTACTATAGTCATGAATATAGCGATGGGTTATCAAATAGTGATGAAGATGAAAATAGTAATGAATATAGACTTCTGATGGCTTCTGAAGATGATGATTTTTTGGATGCTTTAGATGAAGTTTACCTTTATGAATAAATATCTAAACTGAAAATCTCTTTAGAAGAAAAGAATATGATTATAGATACCTTGACATTCCAACTTGCTGAAAGAGAAAAACACAATGAAAAGCTAGAATGTGAAATTGTGGGTCTACGAAAGGATCTTGAGAAAACAAAAGCTCTTAATCTTAGATTTGCTAAAGGATCAGAAACCTTAAATGAAATTATCAAAGTGTAGCGGTCTTCTTTGATAAAGATAGGTCTTGGATATATTGAAGAAACATCTCAGAAACCGTCTACCTCCACTAAAAGCTATTGTGATGTAGCAAAGAGCAGTGAACAGTTTTCCAATCGTCAGTAAAGGCATAAAGCAGATCACCAGGCGAATCGGGCTCAATTTACTTCAAGGATGAATAGAAGCCACAATCAACCTCAAGTAAATCATGCTCAAATTGCTTCAAATAATATCAATCGACAGGTCAGTAGAAGGAACTTCAACTACAATCAACAAGTCAATATATTCGGTAATCACAGGAACTTCATTAATGGTCAATGTTTCTCATGTCATAATTTTGGACACAAAGCTGATCAATGTGTTTCTTACAAAAATATCATGACTAGAGAAGCACGGAATCAAAGGAATGTGACAGGGATCAAGAAAGTTCATATAATAACTTTTCTCGTCTTGAAAATGAAATAGAATGTTCAATATGTAACAACTTTGGCCATGAAGAATCTGAATGCAGGAGTAAATTTCGGCAAATAGGTCAGAAAGAGCAAACTCCATTAAATCCCAAAATATGGAGAAGAAAATAACCACAAATAGAAAGATGTGGTATAGCATTGTATGCAGAAGGACAAGAAAACCAGTGGTACATCGACAATGTATGCTCAAAACACATGACAGGTGACAGAGAAAAACTACACTCATATAATGCCTTAGAAAAGGAGAAGAGCGTCTCTTTTGGAAATGACACTCTTGTTGTCATAAAAGGTAAAGGCTCTATTTTCTTAAAAGAAAAAGTTAAAGCTGGGAATGTTATGTATGTTGATGGTTTAAAGCATAATCCGTTGAGTGTGAGTCAAATGTGTGATCAAGGAAATGAAATAGTGTTTCGATCAAATGGATGTGTTATTCGTGAGATTGATACAGGAGAAACCATGATTAAAAGGACAAGAACTCCAAACAACCTATACATACTCAAGGGAGGACAACAACAGTGCTATCTAAGAAAAAATGATGAAAACTTGCTATGGCACAGAAGATTGGGACATATAAGCTTTTCTCAAATAAGGAAAGCATGCAGAATCTAGGTTGCTCGTGATCTTCCATATATCAACATTCTTGAAAATACTATATGAAAATCATGTCAATTCGGTAAGCAAACCAGATCTCAATTTATCGAAAAGGAAGGGTCAGCTACTAAGCCTCTTGAACTTGTTCATATTGATTTATGTGGTCCATCAAGGAAAAAGCCACCTCGAGGAGAAGAATACTTTATATTGTTTATTGATGATTTTTCCAAAATGTGTTGGATAGGTCTTCTAAAGCGTAAAGATGAAGCATTTGAAAATTTCAAAGCCTTCAAAGCTTTGGTTGAAAATGAATCAGATGACAAAATCAAATGCCTCAGATCTGATCGAGGAGGGGAATTTACCTCAAACGAATTCTTTGACTTTTGTGAACAACATGGAATAAAAAGGTAGTTCTCCACTACAATGACTCCTCAACAAAATGGAGTAGTAGAAAGGATGAACAAAACTATTCAACAAATGGCTCGTGCTATGCTGGATGAATCTAGAACTCTTGCAACCTTCTGGGGTGAAACTGCATTTGTCGCTGTCACTATTTTCAATCAAGCAAATGTTTGGGTAAACAACACTCAAACTCTACATGAACTTTGGTATGGTAAGACTCCTACTATAAAATACTTCAAAGTTTTTGGAAGAAAATGCTACATCAAAAGTACTGATGAAAAACTTGGCAAGTTTGAACCCAGAGCAGATGAAGGTATTCTTCTTGGCTACTCTTCCTGAAGTAAAGGATATAAGTGTTACAACAAAAGACTTCGGAAAATTATTGAAAGTATTGATGTTGTGGTTGTCGAAGCATGAAAAAATTCAAGACAGATAAAAACCAAAGATTATGACAATGAAGAAGATGAAGATCATTTTCCCACATCAAATCACACTGATTCTAAAGAAGAAACCAATGAAACACCAAAAGAAGAGATAACGATAGAAGAAAAGACTCCGTCCAGGTATGTTCAGAAAAATCATCCAGAAACTCAAATCTTAGGAGAAAAAGGAACAGGTGTCTGATTCTAAAGAAGAAACCAATGAAGCACCAGAAGAAGAGATAACGAAAGAAGAAAAGACTTCGTCCAGGTATGTTTAGAAAAATCATCCAGAAACTCAAATCTTAGGAGAAAAAGGAACAGGTGTGCAAACCAGAAGAACCATTGTCGAAGCTTGAAGTTATCCAGCATTACTATCTTCCACTGAACCTGAAAATGTAAATGAAGCATGTAGAGAAGAATGTTGGGTCAAGGCCATGAATGAGAAACTTGAGCAAATTGAAAAGAATAATACTTGGGAATTGGTTCCTAGACGTCATGATAAGAATATCATAGGAACTAAATGGATTTTCAAAAACAAGTTGAATGAAAATGGAGAAGTTATTAGAAATAAGGCCAGACTTGTTTGTAAAGCATATGCTCAACAAGAAGGTATAGATTTTAAAGAAACTTTTGCACCTGTTGCTAGACTTGATTCCATCAGAATGTTTCTTGCTCTGTCTAGTTTTCATAAATTCAAGGTATATAAAATGGATGTCAAATCTACCTTTCTTAATGGAGACTTAGAAGAAGAAGTCTATATTGAATAACCATAAGGATTCATTCTTGGAAATGATACAAAACTTGTATACAAACTTGGAAAGGCTCTCTATGGTCTAAAATGGGTTCCAAGGGCATGGTATTACCGTCTTGACAAATATCTCCACCAATAGGGTTTTTCAAAGGGATTAGTAGATAACAATCTATATACAGAGATTGACTCTGGTAAATTGCTAATAATTGTTGTTTATGTTGATGATATCATTTTTGGTAGCAATGAAGCATCCATGAGTTAGAATTTTGCTTTAGTAATGCAGCAAGAATTTGAAATGTCATTGCTTGGTGAGCTCATCTACTTTCTCGGTCTACAAGTTCAACAAAATAAAGATGTTATTTTTCTCTCACAAACCCAATACCTCAAACAGATCCTGAAAAAGTATGGCATGGAATATTCTAAACCAGTATGTACCCCAATGGTGATAGGATGCAGTCTCAGCTCAAATGATGAATCAACAGTAGTGGATCAACCAACTTACAGATCCATGATTGGCAGTTTGCTTTATCTAACAAGTACTCAACCGAAAATCATGCATGTAGTGGGAATAGTTGGAAGAGTCCAAGAAAATCCAAAGGAATCACACCTTCAAGTAGTCAAAAGGATCTTCAAGTATCTTCAAGGAACATAGGACTTTGGCTTATGGTATCCTAGAGATACAGATCTTACACTTCATGCATATAAAGATGTAGATTAGGCAGGAAGTGTTGATGACAGAAAGAGCAATAGTGGTGGTGCATTTTATATGGGTTCAAGGTTAGTGTCTTGGTTCAGCAAGAAAAAAAGTTCAATTGCTTTATCTACAGCTGAAGCAGAATACGTGGATGTTGCATCTTGCTGCACACAACTACTTTGGATGATGAAAACCTTGCAAGACATTTAGATCACATGTACTCCACCCATATCCATTCTATGTGATAATACAAGCGCCATCAGTATTTCAAAGAATCCAGTCATGCACTACAAGACCAAGCACATACCCATCAAATATCATTTTCTATGTGAACAAGTGCTTGAACAAAAGGTAAAATTGTAATATGTTCCCTCCAAAGAATAGGTTGCTGATATATTCACTAAACCACTACCCAGAGAGACATTTGAATATCTCAGACAGAAGTTGGGAGTAGTTGCTGCATCATCCTATTGTTAAAATCCATTTTGTTAGACAAAAGGTGGTTATACGCGAGTTTCATGAAGCGTAGTCACGTATATACGCAGGTTTCTATGGGTACAGGTGCATATATGTTGGTTTGAAGAAATGAAGTGGGCTAGACTCATGAGAAAGGGGTTTGATATGGTTCAGTGAATTATCTGCTCTACTCTACCTGATGATGGTTGCAATCTGTTGATGAAATATGTTGGCTTTCATAAGTTATTGGTAACTTGATATATATCTGATTGATGACAATGCCTTGATAACTCTTATAATATATGAAATGATCAGATCTGATAGTGAACATCTGACACAAGTTCAAGGGGAGAATATGATTCTTATAATGCATTGCTGGCATTATCTTAGAAGATCTCGGTGCAAATTTTTTGTCCAGGGAGAGAACATGGTTGCTGATCTGGATGTTGATTGACAAATGCTATTGATGACTATCATGGTCTTGTTTAAGATATTTGGTCTCTATTATATAAGTCATGTACATATTTTAATGTAAAGTTCATGAAATGACCTAGTTTGTAACCCACTATGCATGGGAT
>APFE030490776.1:62274-85697 GCA_000404065.3 Pinus taeda
GCAGGTTCACCTTAGAAAAAGTGCATACACAGGCAGGTTCTGCATATCGAAAAAACGTATACATCATAAATTTGATTTGCAGATCTATATGCAGTTTCACCATGAGGAAAGTGCATATGCACACAGGCTCGACACATGGAAGTAGTGTATACCTTATAAAATATGTTTTAGTTGCTTCTGTTTGTTGTTGCGGTGTTCTGGGTTATTGGTTACTGTATTTTGGTGATAGCATTCTGAATGATCAGAGTGATTGATTGATTCGGTTGTGGTTGGTTCAAAAGGAGTTTGGTTGATGTAGATATATTTGATGATTGAATGATGTTGTTGACGGATCCAGTCTGAAAATTAATGAAACGTGGTCCCTGGAGGAAAAGAGAAGGTTGTAGCCTTCTGTAGGCCAGCACCTACATACTAGTAAACATATCAGCTAGTACAAGAGCTAGGGGGTTGTAGCTTCCTTCCAGTAGAAGTTGGAGAGCAAGAGAAGGTTGTAGCCTTTTGCAGGTAGAAGCCTGCGTACTGGTATAATACTGCACTAGTACAAAAATTATAAAGAGAATTCTCTTATTATTAAAAGAAGACAGAGATGATTGTAGCAGCTGGTTTTCACCCACACTGTGTTGCCACCTTATATCTTGGTGTTCATGTGTGTTTCTTATGTGTGATGATCTGTTCTATTTTTACTACACTTGGTTACTATTTGTATGGTTTTGATGCACTGATTAAAGATCAATAGATGAAGAATTAACTGAATCATAAGTTTGCTGGTTATACGTTAGTTACACTTAACAAATTTGTGTGTACACGCGAGTTCCCTTAATTGAAGTAGCGTATATGAATCTGATTATGGAAATGAAAAATTGTTAGTTTGATAGTACTGATTCACCCCCCCTCTCGGTATTATTTCCAAGAAAAGGATAGTGCAAACACTTAACAGTTTTCAAATTCCTAAAATTTTGTACTATTTTTGTAATTTTATTTTGAAAATATTTAGTAGAAATTTTTGTATAAATAACTCCTCCTTCAAGTTATTAAGGGTTGAACCCTTGTATGATAATTGAGAATAGAATTGTAACCGAACTAAAGATTTGCAAAGCTAATGAAAGGATTTTGAATTTTCCTACCATAGTTTCGTCTTCTTGTGAGTTTTCAAATGTGCTTATTTGAATGCATATAGCTTCATATATTCAAACCTTTATGCAGAGATTTGGGTAAGATCATACTGAGTATCATTCAGTCTTAAATCCCCTGTGAAGTTATCAGCAATAACTAGGGACTACCTTATAAGACTATCTGTTATTATAAACTCCCCTATATCAATTAATTGTCACACAAATTTGCATTTGTTTGAATATATTTTGTTCTACAGGAAACGTTGTTTTCCTATATTCTTTGCTTATAACCAATCAAATATTTTGTTTGAATATTTAGCAAGTTATACCACCACATATTTTTCTATTTATTCACTTTAAATCAATTAACTATAGCTACGCAAATAACAACCCTTTCATCTAGCTTAGTAATTGTTAAGTTTTAAGAACCTATTTTAAATAATTCATATCATTGGTCATCCATAAATTTAAAACCAAAAAAAATATTTTAGATTCTTTGTCATGACTAACTGATCTAGCGTCATATCAGAGGACAACATTAGACTAGATCATTGCTAGGGATCGAAAATTGAACTATTTTCCCAGGGACGATGATTAAAAAGTTTTTCTTTGAGGTGAATAAAGAAAATGTAGGTTATAAATCATTCACCTGGCGACTCCACTTGACAAAGTTGCCTCCTTCAAAACATACTAGATCTCACTCTGACTTGCAAATTATATCTCGTTTATTTGATCCTGAGAGACTGGTGAGAGAGGCCTCGTTTAGAAGAAAACTTGAAGCTTATGCTTCTTCTTATGTGCCATTACAACTTGAAGATATTCCAACTTCTGATCCCTTTAGCCTTGTTCCATCCCAATTATATTTGGTTGATCTAACACCTAGGGTCTTAGAACTTTTATCTAAAGGAGTTGATTTGTAGTCAGCTCTCTTATTCCAATATTTTTAATCTTATAAACTACCTAAACTATTTTCAAATTCTCCCAAGTCAGAGGAAGAACTAAATGTAAATTTCCCGGAGATAAAACCAACTAATTTTATCTCCCCCGCTCATTATACATTCCCATCCACTTCAACCCAATCTAAAGAAACCTTCTCTATATATTCAAACCCGTTGTTTGAAAGTAAAGAGTAGGTTAAAACAAAGGTTCAGAAGTTAGTGATAAAAACACCTTTGAAAACTTTTAGATCTCCTCCACTTTCTCATTCTTCTCCTCCCACTTTTACACCTCCATCTTTACCCATTGCTTCACCACCTACTTCATCATCCTCCACTACATCATCTCCTACCTCTTCTGTCGAATCACCTTCTTCTTCATCTTTAGATATGGAATTTCAACCTATAATTCAACCTAGATATTTTGCACTACATATTCCCAACTAGTTAAACAATCTTCCTGATGGGTATTTGAAACACTTGCACAGGTTTAATGATGAAACTGGCCTGACTACAAAAGATCATCTAGCTGCATTCCTATATTTTGCAGATAATATGAATATAGAGCATTAGGATGCATACATGTGTTTATTTGTTAAGTCTTTAGAGGGAAACGTTAGGATATGTATTAGGCAACTGAGGGTTGTTTCAATTCAATCCTGGAATGATTTAACTCCTATATTCAAGAATCGATAGGGTGTCAAAAAGGATGCAATTTACTTCCTTGCTGAGTTTCAAGAGCTTAAAAGGAACCATGGAGAACCTGTGGCAGATTTCATTAAACGATTTAATAAACTCTACCAGAAAATGCCTCCTAAATGTAAACCTCTAGCTGTAGTAGCAAAGGTTAGGTTTTCCAAAGCATTTGATAATGAATTTGAAGTCATGCTGAGGGAAAGGATATCTCCTACCCTTCAGGATATGAAAACTAACGCTATAGAATTTGAGGCTAACGGATTGGCTTCATCTAAACTCAAAGCCAAGGCTGAAAAGGCTGAAAGAAAAATGAAGGCTAAGGAAGAAGGATCTTCCTCGATGTCCAGAAGTGATGATCAAAAAATATATGAGATAAAATCATTACTTAGAAACTTATCTAATAGGATTTCTAAGATTGAAACTCAGCCCAGAACCATACAAGAAACTAATGTTAGACCACAGAATCAGTTTATAAGAGCCCCTAAAACACAAATTTTACAGAGGCCTAATACTGATCAACAGATCCAACCTCCTATGATGATTGATGACCAACAACTAGATCATATTGGTCCTCTAATATCTAAAGATATAAATAATTTTGATTCTACATCTGTACATAATGCTATTGTTCCTCACCCTTCAAATCATTCTGCCCAAAATGAAGAGGCAATCAAATTTCTAAATACGAGGCCTTTTATGAATTCCTAATTGGTGAATTAAATAGAATATATGATCTTAGACCTAGGATAGGGCTTGGTAGACCTCCAAAATGTCCCATTCAAAATGAACCTTAGATAAAATCTGTTGAAACCTAAACAACTATCATTCAACCATTAAATCAAACAAGTGAAACAAGTCAAATTGATAAAACTATTTTGATGACCTTCAATGTTCAAAGAGAATTGGAAAGGGTTAAAATACCAATTCCCCTAGTTGAACTGTAAAAAAATCTAAGGTATAAGAACCAAGTTTCAAAATGAATTCATTCATCGAACGCGGATGGCCTAGAGGACAAAAAACCCTCAATAGTTTTTTGTCCTAGTTCTAGCATGATAGATGAGAATGTACCACCGTTTTATGTGACTCTCATAAATTCATGCTTTCCTGCTATATAAATATATGCTAAATTCTGGGGCCTAAAGTGATCATGGACCAGTTGAAATTAGAAGTCACTAGAAAATACCATGATCTTTACAATTTTGACTCCAAGAAAGTTCCTTGTCTTAGACTCATTAAAGATTTGGTGGTAACCTTCGCTCAAATCCCTATCAAAAGTGTGGTTTTTGACATAGTAGTCATTGGCATTCCTCCAAACATTGGCATGCTGCTATCAAGATCTTGATGTGCTAAACTAGGAGGGAGCCTACAAATGGATATGTCTTATGCCACTATTTCAATTTATGGGGGTAAGCATCTCATGCTATATAGAGAGGTCATATTTATGAACACTATTTGTAGAGCTGATCAGGCTAGGAATCATCCTAATTGTGTTGTTGACCAAGACTTTGGGTGTTTTGTACTATCTGTAAATAATTCACAAAATACTCAACTAACTATTGAAGATATTGTTGATCAACCTAGAACCATTGAACTAATATTTAGAAAATGTATTTTGAAGGTTCACTCAAAGGAACTAACACTCATGGTTTTTGGGAGAGCATGATTGGTGGCTTTGCAATATGAACTGGGGTTTGAGTTAGGGTTTGGCTGTTGGTAACCATGGTGATTCGTGGAGGAGGGAGTTTTGCTCTCTCCTATAGTCAAATAGTTGTGAACAGAAGCCAGTGAACTGGTCTGCATTGCTTCCAAAAAACAATGGAGGTGATAATTGAGGATATTAACACAGGAAATATCAAACCTCATGGACAGAAAGAAAATCATGAGGAAGATAGTAGGGAGAGGAGGAAAGAGGGTAGTAGTAAAAAATCTACACCTATGAGTGTGACAAGGGTCTATAAACCCAAGTCGGCCATTATTGCTTGAGTCATTTTAAGTGACCCAGCGCTACAGGTGCATAGAGAACACATGGCAGAACACGCAGTTATATGAAAATTTATGGGGATTTGGCCGATAGAGAAGGCCCTACACGCATGGATAAGGAACCACTGAAAATCAAATGGGGAAATAAAGCTTCACCTTGGATCCAAGGGCTTCTTTATGGTGGTGTTCACAACCTTAGAAGATAAAGACAAAGTGTTCGAGGGAGGACCCTATTTTTATGCTACTGCAATCCTTTACATGCGACCATGGGTGATGAATTTTGTCCCATAATGAGAAACGTTCACTTTAGTATTGGTATGGATAATACTATACTCCCTTCCTTTAGATTATTGGTTGCTGGAGTCTCTAAAGGCTATCAACAACAAACTAGGGCATTTTATAAAGATATCAGATGCGACTCTAAGAGGTAAATACACTACATTCACCCGGATTTGTGTGGAAATGGACTTATCTAGGGCACTTCTGGACGAGATCATTTTAGAAGTGTATGATAAAGAATGGGTGCAGGTGGTGGACTATGAACATGTCCCATTTAGGTGTCGTAAGTGCCATGAACATGGGCACCTATACAGAGATTTCCCATCAAACAAACTGGAGAGCAACACAAAAACAACTACAAGAAAAGATCCCAAAGGTTTCACTAAGGTGGGGGGCAAAGGGAAAGGAGGAAAGTGGTACCAAAATAAAATAAATAAGGATGGGCAATTGAGCCACAATAGTTTCAAAATCTTAGAAGAAGAAGTTGGAAACAATGGGGAAAACCAGGAATTGGAGACTAATACCAATAAGAAGGATAGGGATGCTAGCATGGAGGATATACCAGAGAACAGTTAGCAAAAGGATGATCTACTAAGCATTGTGGAGCTGAGTAGGGACCATGAGATGACCCCAAGTGAGGTGGAAACAGAGGACCATGAACTGCAGGAGATTCTTGAGAGGGAGAAATTAGATCTAGAAAAGTTTCTGGAGCAAGGTATTGCCAAAGGGGTTGACTCCTTGCTAAAGGAGGAGTTTGACAGGGTTCAATAGCTCTTCCTTTGGAGATCCCAATCAAAGGGTTCTAGAGTCAAAAGAAACCATGATAGCCAGGAGAATAAAGGGATGAAAACAATGGAAGAAACACTAGGGCATTCTTACAATAATCCGGGTAGGAAAAGAGGAAGAAAAACTTCATGGGGAATAAATAGAGAACTCACTTCATGGAGAAGAGAGTCTTCATGGGGAAGTCCCCTTTAGGGCGACAACTAACATCACTAACTGCAGGGCAACTAACAGAATGAGTTGTTGACCGAATGTGGAAAACTCATGATTAACTCAGGTAAGATGAGAGGTCTCACAAGTTACTCCTTTACAAACCTTTCTTAATGAAGCTTACAACCTGGAAATTAGGGGCCTAGGAAGTAAAAGGAAACAAAGAAATCTTAGCAGTAGAATAAAAGAAGAAAAAACAGATATGGTTTTTATTCAGGAAACTAAGTGTTCTATGGACAAGATCAGATAAATACATAGGAAATGTTTAAGCAAGTATGAGTATCTAGAGGTTAAGGCAGATAACTCAACAGGAGGGATTCTTACACTTTTGGATCCCTAGAAACCTGGAATCCTGGATGCAGAAGCATCTAGGAACAATCTATCATTGGTGATTCAACCTTTGGGTGATAGGGAGACTTACATGATTACAAATGTCTATGGTCCTCAAAAGCTAGAAGACAAACTCAAGTTTCTCACCTCCCTTGAGAAGTTGAGAGAGAGATATCCTGATATGCCCTATATTCTAGCAGGGGATTTCAATATGATCAAATGTCTTATAGAGAAAAAAGGTGGCACTAGAACACTAGGTAGATACTCCATTTCCTTCTAGAACTTCATGAACAAAATGAGACTTGTGGATGCTGAAACAATAAATGGCACTTTCACCTAGAACAAAAAGAGAGGATGGGCTTCTCAAGTTTCCTCTAAACTAGATAGATTCATAACCTCAGACGACCTCCTTCCAATAGGCCTTCACATGTTAGCTCTAATCCTTCCCTTTGGAGGCTCGGACCAGTGGCCTATCCAACTTGAAGCCACTTTTATGGGTACACCGAGGAACATACATTTTAGGTTTGAAAATGTCTCGCTCTCTCACCCTGACTTCACCAACGATATTGACAAATGGTGGATGGAAGATTTGCCCATTCAAGGCACTAAAATGTTCATGCTAAAACAAAGACATAAACACATCAAATCCAGACTCAAAGATTGGAACAAAAAAGAGTTTGGTAATATTTTTAAAGCCAAAAGAGAAGTTGAACAAAAACTCCAGGGGATTAATCAGACCATAAGCACATATGGTTTTACCGAGGAAAGGAAAACTCAAGATGATTATCTTCAGAAGAAATGGGAAGATAGGTGCATCCAAGAGGAGATATTTTGGAGACAGAAATCAAGAGTGCAGTGGATTAGAGAAGGGGAAAGAAACACAAAGTTTTTTCATAAATCAACTTTGGATCACAGGTCACATAACAGAATTTCAAAACTCAAAGATTTTCAAGGGAAAGAGCTTGTCTCCCACAAAGAAATGGAATTTTTCCTAGTACAACACTTCCATAGCATTGCAAAGGAGCCTCTCTTAGACAGGTCAAGGTTCATTAACAATTTCACAAAGTACATTCCCAAGCTTGTAACAAGGGAATACAATCACAATCTCAACATGCTAGTATCTAAAGATGAGGTCGGTGAAGTTAACAATGAGATGAAAAATGGGAAAGCTCGTAGCCCAAATGGATTAAATGTGGACTTCTTCAAAGCATGTTGGAAAATAGTCAAACAAGACATCCTTGATGTAGTGGAAGACTCCAGAATGGTTTTGAAGGCTCTCAATGCCTCTTCCATAGCTTTGATTCCAAAGAAGGAAAAATTTATTGCACTAGACAGATTCAGACCCATAGCTTTATGTAATGTGGTCTACAAAATTATTTCCAAAGTGATCACTAATAGACTCAAGCCCCTTCTTCTAGCTTGTCTCAGAGGAGCAAATTAGTTATGTGGAAGGAAGACAAATTCTCAATAACATCATACAAGCTCATGAGGTGGTACACTCTCTTAAGAGAAATAAGAAAGTTGTTATGATCATATAGCTTGACCTCGTGAAATATTATGACAAGTTAAGCAGGTCTTACATCAAGGCAGTGCTGAGAGCTTATGGTTTCAACCACAACTGGATTAGATGGGTTATGGCCCTTATATCCATGGATAGTTTTTCAATCCTTCTTAATGGCTCACCCTCAAGAGCCTTTATGCCTTCTAGGGGTCTCAGACAAGGAGATCCACTCTCCCCCTTCCTCTTTATGCTCATGATGGAAGGGCTAGGAAAAGCGATAAAATGTGCAAGGGCTGAAGGTAGAATCCAGGGATTGAAACTTACCATAGATGGAGCTGCCTCAACTTACCAACAATTTGTGGGTGATATTATGCTACAGGGAATTCCCACAATCAAGGAAGCCAAAGCTTTTAAACAAATCTTGAACGACTTTTCTATGGCCGCTGGTACAGAGGTAAGCCTTGACAAATCAAAAGTTTTATTTTTTAAAATTGACATTGCTATTTAGAGAAACCTCACCAGAATTCTAGGGTTCCAAAGCGATCAATTACCTTTTAAGTACCTTGGAATGCCTCTTATGGACAAACCTCTAAGCAGGGGAGTGTGGGAACTGGTAATTAACAAACTTCAGGATAGGATCAGGAAATGGACATGCAGATCTTTGAATTTGGTAGGGCGCCTTGTGCTTACAAAGGTTGTCTTGTAGGCCATACCCATTTTCATGATGTCATCTCTTCCTGATCCTATAGGAGTTGTGCAACAGATCAGGAACATTCAAAGAGATTTTCTTTGGGGCAAAGGGGAAGAGAAAAATAAATGGGCTTCGGTAGCTTGGGACAAGCTCTGCAAAACTAAGGTCCATGGTGGTTTGGGGCTTCATGACCTTGAAACCCTCAATAGAGTTTCAGGTGCAAAACTTTGGTGGAGGTGGCTTAAGGAATCGGCAACCCCTTGGGCCAAGCTTTGGAAACATAAATATGCAAATAATTGGCAAGAGAGGGATCATATACAAATGTTTGGGCTTATCAAGGGCTCCCACATTTGGAATCTTGCTTGGGAAAATAGAACCATTGTCCAACAACACAACTTCTGGGAGATTCGAGCTGGGAACCTAGCAAGATTATGGGAGGACAACTAGCACCAGGAACCAAACTTGTTTAGGGAAGAACTAACCGCTCTCAAGAATGACACTGAAAACAAAGGTTTATGCATGGTAAGTGACTTCTGGGATCAAGTAAGGAACAATGGTAAATGGAGAATATGGAAGGATCTGGGCTATAGTGAAGAGAGCCCTTTGAAAGCTCAGGCAGGCTCTCTTTCTCTGGACTTGGAACAGATAAAGATTTTGGTATCATGATCGTCTGACCAACTGAGATGGGGAAGAAACGCAGAAGGTAACTTTAACCTCAAAGAAGCTAAATGAATTGCCCTAGGGTTTGATTATCAAAATCCTGATAAGGTATGGAAGGACCTTTGGCAACACCAGAATTGGATGAATAAAGTTGTTTATGTGGTTGGTTCAACAAAAGAAAATTCTAACTCGGGAAAATCTTCTGAAAAAGGGTTTTTTTGGCCCATCCAAATACCATCTATGTGGTTCAGAAGAGGAGATGATGGAACACTTACTCAACCTCTACCCATTCACCTCTACCTTGTGGGATTGGGTGGCCTTAGTCTTCAGGTAGACTAACAGGGACAAACTTAGTATTACTAGCACTTTGAAGAATTGGAGAAAAGACTTCTCAGACAATGAAATCATCAACAAAGCTTGGAATCTAGTTCCAAGATTCTTAATATGGGATGTTTGGAAAGAACGCAATGGCAGGATTTTCAAGAATAAAATTGGCTCATCCAAGAAAATTATTGCACAAATATTAATACAACTCAAAGACACTATTGGAGCCCTATTAGGGAGACCTCATGAGGACCCTACTCTATCCCAGGACCCTTGTATACTGCTGCAGTTGGGTCTCCATTCGCTAGTTCCCCAGAGCATAAACAAGGGTGTCAGCCAAATAAATGTGGGTAAAGACTTTTAGCAACCTCCTCCTCATGGTTTCTTGAAATTCAATATAGATGCGGCCTCTAAAGGTAACCCAGGGATGGCTGGCTTTGGAGGGGTAATCAGAGATGAGAAGGGGTGCATTAAGGATATCTTTCACTATCATTTGGGGACTACCACTAATAATATGGCAAAGCTCATGGCCTTAGAGCAGTGCCTGGAAATACTGATAGAGTCAAATTTACATAATGCCATCATTGAAGCAAACTCTGAATTAGTTATTAATGTGACCAAGAAGATATGTGATGGAAAAGCACCAAGAAAAGTTTCAAAACATTGGTGGATTTTGCAGGTCTTTCAGCACATTCATTCCCACCTACAAACCCTGAGAACAGTCAGCTTCGTTCATGTGTGAAGAAAAGCCAATATGCTAGCTGATCGTCTGGCGAATGAAGGAGTGTTTTGCAAGGAAAGTTACAATAGGTATGCTTGGGATTTGACACCCTGGAGGAAATTGTGTGAGGATTGTCAAAGACAGGCAACCAAAGACATGGAGAACTTCCAGACTATTAGGAATGAACAAGAAGGAAGACTAGTGGAAGCAAGAGTAAGTGGAAGCGAAAGTCATTCTTAACTGTTGATCCCTCCAAAATGCTTAAAACAAAGCTTTCTACAAGGGAGGGGCACTTGGTAAACAATAGGCTTCTTAGAAGGTTGCTGACCACAGATCTTGATAGCCTTCATCATCGAATGGCTATTGGGTGGGAAAGTGATCGAAGGTTAACTATTCAAGTAGACCCAAATATTTTTGGATTAGTGGTTCATAATCTTCATCAGGTCCGTAAAGAGGGTAAAGATTATGCAAGTTTCGAATCCGATATCTTGGAGGACCATCAGATCAACAGGGGCCTAATCGAATGGATATCAGGTTCTAAAAGTAATTGAAGGTTAATTCTTAGATCAGACCCAAACATTTATAAACCAATGGCTCATAATCCTTATCGGATCCGTGAACCGAGTAAAAGGGGCGCATGTTGCCGAGGTGATAGTGTTCGTGACCTTCAGGTCTTACGGGATCGGGATCGAAAGGATATTGGGTTTCAACAAGGGAGGAGGTTAAGTCCAATAACGGACCCGAAGTTTTATACATTGACAGTTTATTTAGCCCGTCAGCTCCATAAAGCTGGTAAAGGTCACGCATATCTTCGAAGTGATTTCTTTAAAGACTGTTGGATCAGTGGGTTTCTTATCGAATGGCCATCAGGTTCAGTTATGGGCAGAGGTTTAGATGTTTGTTTCGGGTTTGTCTCAGGTTTGTTTTGGGTTGTGTAGATGGTTAATCTTCATCGGGTTAGCCCTTGTTGGTCCTTACACTTGTAAATACATGTAATATATGTAATATTTCTTGCGGTTAATAGAAGGCTCCACTCTTACTTGACTAAAAGAAGAAGGTTCTTGCTCAAATGAAGGAGAATGAGCTGGAATGATATTAATTTATCCAAATAAAGAAAACATTACCCAATCATACAAACTCAAATTCGATGTAACCAATAATGTAGCAGAGTATGAAGCTTTTTTGCTAGGATTGGAGTTAGCAAGAAGTCTTAAGGTGCATAACTTAATTGTATACAGTGATTCTAAACTTATTGTGAGACAAGCTAGGAATCAATGTTAAACCAAGAACCCAAGATTGAGATCTTATAGGAATGAAGTTTGGGATTCAATTGAAAATTTCTTTTCAGCATTCAATATTACTGCTATTCCTAGAGATCAAAACATGCATGTAGATTCCTTGGTTGTCTCTACAAGTTCCTTTAAAATCCTTGACAAGATGCTTATCTAGTATCAAATTTATATCAAGTATAGACCATCTATTCCTAAAAATCTTAAGTACTGGAAAATTTTTGATGACGACGAGCAACTAAAATCCTTTTTGTAAGTCATAGATGGATTCTCAAACATGCAAGTTGAGGAAGAACCACTTGGTAATCTTGAATTTGGCAACGAAAATCAAACACCACAAAGTGATTGTACAATTGGTGATCATAACATTATCCAACTCTGTAACAATTTTATTCCAAAAGGGTTAATCCCTCTTGAGAATCTCATTGATCATAATGATGTCCCAAAAATCCACTTTTTGATTCACCCGATGAAAATATTGAAATTGATAATATTGGAAGTTTGGAAGAGATCAAAAACCTTAAAATTTATGCATCCCTGTCAATGGGAGCTAAAGAAAAATATTTAGCCCTCCTTAAAGCCTACAAAGATGTTTTTTCCTGGCCTTATAGTGAATTAAAAACCTATGATACATCTCTTATTGAACACAAAATTTCATTAAAACCATAGGGAAAACATTTCAAACAAAATTTGAGGAGAATTAATCTTGTAATAAAGAAGTTATTCGATGCTAAAATAATACTTCCATTAAGATATTAATATTGGGTAGTCAATCTAGTTCCAATGAGAAAAAATAATGGTGAAATTAGGTTATGTGTGGATTTTAGCAATTTGAATAAATCTTCCTTGAAGGACAATTATCCATTACCTAAGATGGATCAATTACTTCAAAAAGTTTCAGGAGCCGAGAGAATTTCCATGTTTGATGGTTTCTCTGAATATAATCATATTATGATTAGTCCAAGGATAGAGAAAATTTGTATTTACAACTTCATGGGGCACATTCAGATATAATCAAATGACTTTTGGGTTAACTAATGCTAGAGCCACATTTGAATGTGATATGGACCTTCCATTTGTAGGTAATATCAACAAATTTGTTGTTATTTATTTAGATGATTTAATTGTTTTTTCCAATTCTGATGAAAATCATTTGAAGAATTTGAGAAAGGTTTTTGACAGGTGCGGAAAATTTCAGATTTCTCCTAATCCCAAGAAGTCTTGGTTTTCACTTCAAGAAGGAAAATTTCTCGGCCACATCATTTCCAAATAAGGAGTAGTTATTGATCCTAAAAGAGTCTTAGCAATTCAGGCACTCATATTACCAAGACACAAGAAGGAAGTTCAAGATTTCCTTGGAAAAATTACTTTTTTAAGAATATTTATCCCTAACTATGCAGAAATAGTTAAGGACATAACTGATATGTTGAAAAATAATCATGAAATCAAATGGACTTTTCCTACTAGGTATGCATTTGATCAAATTAAGAAGGCCATCACAGAAGCTCCCATCTTAGATAGTCTAGATTATTCCCAACCTTTCAGTGTCTTTTATTTTTCTTCTGAAACCATGCTAGTTGTTATTCTTTTGCAAAGGAAAAAATATGCAGATGACCAACCCATTGCCTTTTCTAGCAAGAATATGAGAGATGATGAGTTAAAGTATAACATCATTGAAAAACAAGCCTACTCTTTAGTGCAAGCTCTAAAAGCATTTAGAGTCTATCTCCTCCACTCTTCTATCATTGCCTATGTATCTAAAAGTGTTGTCAAAATTGTTCTAACTCAGCCTGACACTGATGGAAGGAGAGGGAGATAGATAGCTAAAATTTTAGAGTATGATCTCATCATCAAGACTACCAAACTGGTAAAAGGTCAAGGCTTGACCAAGCTCCTTGCTGAATCCAATTTCAAAATTGTAGGAATGAATATTATTTTTGACATCCCAGCTGAGAAGAATACACAAGAATCTTCTGCAGCTCCCACATAGGAGAATCCACAAGGACCTTTTGAGAGACCAACTAAGAAGAATCTACAAGAAGCTTCTGAAATCCCTATACAGGAGAATCCATAAGAACCTTCTGCATCACATCAGACAATTTTGATTCACATTGATGAAAATTTTTTGTTTCAGATTGGTACTTTGACATTGTGAACTTTTTTAGAGAGTTTGAATGTCCAGCTGAATTTAGCAGAAATCAATGTAAAACAATGATATTGAAAGTTGTTAAGTACTGTATTATGAATGAAAAATTGTACTCGAAGATTCCTCTTAATATTCTTCTGCTTTTCCTAACAGAAAATGAAATAGAAGGGATGATTGATAGATTTAATGTAGGAATTTGTGGAGGCCACTATGCTTGGAGGGCCACAACATACAAGATCTTAAGAGAAGGGTTTTATTGGCCTACTCTTTTTTCATAGGTGGGAGAAAAGGCACTATACACAATGTCAAATGTTTGCTGGAAAGCAAATATTAGCATCTCTTCCATTGGTTCCAGTCTTAATCCAAGCACCATTCCTTCAACGGGGACTGGATTTCATTAGTGAAATTCATTCTCCATAAAGCAGTGAGCATAGATGGATATTGAATGTTATAGACTACTTTACCAACTGGGTAGAAACCATTCTAGTTAGAAATTTAACTGATACTTTTGTTATCAAGTTTATTGAAGAATATATATTGTTTAGATTTGGATGCCCCCAGGAAATAGAGACAGGAAATGCAAAAGCATTCAACAATACTAAGATGATTGAGCTCTGTTATAAATAACCGATCTTGTTGCATCATTCTACACCATGTTATCCACAGGGAAATGCACTGATAGAGTCCTCAAATAAAAGTTTGGATAAAGTAATAAGGAGAACATTGCAGGATCATAAAAGGAGTTGGGATATTCATCTTATTTATGCACCTTGGGCCAATAGGATTTCACCCAAAAGATCAACAGGTAAATCCCCTTTTTCAGCTCGTTTATGGAAAAGAAGCAATATTTCCCAAAGATTTAGCTTTTCCTGTTTTAAATTTTTTGCAAGATTCAAATGAAGAGAAATGAATTCTCTCGAAGAATAAATCAGATCATACAAATGAATGAGGATAGAGATGAAGTATAGTACAAGGTTAAGAAATACCAGAGTAAAATGAAAATATTTTTTGATAGGAAATCCAGGGAAAGAGATTTCAGGCAAGGTGATTTAACACTGAGATGGGATGCGAAGAGAAGACAAAGGCAAACATGGCAAGTTTGAAAACCTTTGGTTGGGAGCTTTTAGAATTATTGAGGTTAAGGGTAATAACACTTTCATTATGCAAAATTGGGAAGGAGAGTATTCTTCATTACCTGTCAATGGGATGTACGTGAAGCAATATATTCAGTATTGAGAGGTTTCCATTTATTCACCATTGTATTATATTGGAGACTTTTATTTTACATGAAGTTTGTATTTGTTTCAATAGAAGGCCCAAGGAGAAGCCACAAGGATATGCAAGTTCTCTGCATCCTGTAGGAGGAAGCAATCCCCAGTTGGAGCCAATGTTGTAACATCCTTTATTTATGATAAGTTAGTTGTTATTTTATAAAAGAGGGTATGAAAAAATAAAGAAAATATGAAAATATGAAAAAACAGAAAAATAAAAAAGAGATGAAATAGAACCCCATCAAAACAAAGTAAAAAATATTTGAATAAGTGTGCTTGTTTAAGTGCCACTTCATGAATAAATTCCATTTGTAATAATAAAGGTCTATCTGCAACATGTTTTTATCCCACAACCTTTTCTCTTGTTCTGAATCAAACTATTTAAACTTGATTAGATCATTTAAATTTTTGTTATAGACTAGAGAATAAATTCAACCAAACAGTTTGATCTTGGTTGAAAATTATAAATTAGGTTAGATTAGGACAAATAAAAGGCCTAATATGCTTAAAAATTGACCTAAAGTCATATATATTAGGTTTAGATTAGTTAAATATTTTAGAAGGGAAGCTAGTCTTAGATTACTTTTCATTATTGTTTAATTACCTTGTTAAAAAGGGTGATTAATTATTTTAAATAAATATGTTTCCAATTATTTTAAACCAAATCATAAATGACAAAATTATTTTTTCGATAAATGATAAAGCTCATGTAAAGATCGACGTTCATCGAACTTCACACCTAGATCAACAGCGGGAAGCCTCTTCACACCACCTCGCTACAAAATTAGATAACAGTGGGGCGGGGGGGGGGGGGTGCGAAAAATGGTTTTGACCACGTGGGTACCTCACCTACATGTTGCTCCCCCAACACTTCACACCCTCCTCACTCCAAACCATTTACCACTCCCCTCCTCTCCCACCTCCAAATCCTGCCATCCACACTCTTAGGCTTCCTGATACTGCACCAATGGTCACTCATCCCGCACCATCCTCCTCCAATCACTCCATGCCACATGCCCTTGCCCAATATCTCTTAACCATTCCTGCGTATCCATTGCCGCCATTAATGACCTTCCCATTTGCTTCTCTTCCTTCCCATTAATGCATTAATTTTTTGTTTAGCCGATCAGCAATGGCCTCTAATGTAACGGTCGTCCTAAATTCCTTATAAATATTCATCTTCCCCATTACATATTCCTTTCTTCTACTGCTATTCCACTGTTTCCATTCACTCTTCTTGTTTGAAAATTCTCTTTTTAGCCAAGCCTGTAACTAGAAGTATCCTCTTAGCTACATCTGTATTTTTCTGCCTTGCACCATTACAGATCTGTTATACCCATGGCTCCAAAGAAAAAAGATAAACCCTTTTCCAGATCCTCTGCAACTCCAGAAACCCCAACGGCCTCTGCTACCTTAGACCTGGATCATATCCCATTAGCCGATCAATACTTTAAAGTTGTAGACACCGAAAGTGAATTCGACATGTTTGAATTACATAACTTCCTGAAAGAGACTTACTTTGATTCTGAGGATGAAATAAACCTCTAGGAATCAAATTTACCTTTGCACATGTTTCCCTAAACTTATTCCTTTCTTGACCTAGTTATTTGGTGCCAATCCGAATATAGTCCCTTACAGAGAACAATTGTAGCTCAGAATGGAGACATTCTGATAACTACTTCTGCAGAAACCATAAACAAAATTATTCTAATACCTGACAGTAACTCCCTTAGTTTTTTCTCTACTACAACCCTAATTGACCTATATCACAAGCTTAATTTCCCTCAGATAGCTCAAATCTTTGAGATCTTTCTCCCTGAAGATGTTGAGCTTCCCAAGAAAAATCCTCCTTACCCAGCGTCTATGTTCCCTGAAAGAGCCAAGGATATAATTTCCCTCATTTGTTGCTTGTTAGGTTATCAATCAAACCAATGGGTATATGAAGTTATCCTAGGCTATCTGTCTATATTTTCCAAATAAAATAAGTCTTCCTTCATGTATACAATGAATTTTTGGTTGAATCTATGCATGAGCAATTGATGAACCTCACTACTGAAGGAGTGTTTAAATACTCCTCTATTCTATTTCATATGTTTATGTTTCACCGGGGAGGCATGTTTCCTATTGTTTTCCACAAGCAGGATGATGAGAAAGAGAATCAATCAGTTATTCACTAAAATTCATTGATTATAAAGAACTCAACTGAGTTTAGATTCACTAATTTCGTAGACTACTTCATTCACCTAGTCACACAGCTTCTAAGCAGTCAGAGTGAACCCAGAATTAGCTTAGAAATTAAAAGGGTCTTGCACCTCAGTGATCAATTCAGAACAGGAGACTGATGTCTTTACCAAAACTACATAGAGATCCAAGTATATGGCTATGAGTTGGATCCATATAAGTTGCCAAAATATGTTCCACTGAGAATCTTTTCCCTAGAATATATTACGCATATGATGAACATGCATGAGACTCATTTCATTTCAAGGAAGAGGAGATAAAAGTTTAAGATAAAGGCACAGGTTTGGATCATTAATCTATAATACGAGATCAACCCGTTTAGAGGAAGATACTATTTTGAAACAAAAGGGTTTCCAACCCAATTTTACCTAGTTCTATGATCCATTCAGCATTATTTCAAAGTTAAGGGTGGAACTAAAAACCACTCCTTATAATCATACCCCTAGGCCAGAGATTAAGAAGTTTAGAAATTAGGAACAATGGGAAGAGAATACTCTTTAAGAAGAAAGAGAACATGTTTTACCTCCTTCTACTCTTTAGACTCCTACCTCTCAAACTAAACATGACAAGAGGCCTAGGGAAGGATCCTCATCATCAACAATTGGAGAGAAAGAATTCATCCATTACCAGAAGAAATCAAGGATTGAACAAAGGGAACTACAACTACTACTACAACTCGGTGTGAGAAGGAGCCTATGAACATCAATTTGGATGATTCATAGGTTTCTATAGGAACATAATAACCTATAATTATTACTCCTTCTTCTTCTTCTACTTCACATAATTTTCTAGAAATTACTCAAGCAGCAAGAGTAAGCGAAATAGAGGAGTCAAATGTTTTCACTAACTTCCTTGAAATCAAGAAGAAAAATGAAGCTTTGAAAGTTAATGTTTATTCATAGTTTTTGAAGGAGACTTCCACATCATAGCGCAACTTGTTGATAGCATTTGACAGTGAGAAGGGAAGAATCCAAATGGCCTTTATGCTGGCTCAAGTCCCTTTTCCTAAACCTTCTTCTGATTATAAGGAATTATATTTACATTTGATGCAAATCAAATACAACCAATTCATCAAATGGACATGCATAGGCAGTCAAGTGAGATGATGTTTTCAACCATGACCAACATTGTTATGGCATTGTTAAAGCTTAAAATGATTTGTAAAATGTGCAGTCACAGTTGAAGATTGATAAAATATCATCTTTAGCTAAAGAAAAAATGGTCAAGTCATTGGAGGACTTAATAATTAAAATTGGATATGACCCAACTTATGTCAAAGATGTTGAAGATATATCACGAAGAATAACACAAACATTGAATTATTAAGAAAACAGCTGACAGAGGACCCCTAGACCAATGATATAGAAGAGAATGAGCAACACAAGGAAGAAATGCTCAACTTGATAATTGAGCAAAATGTATAGATTAAAACCATGGAGTAGAAGGCTGAGAAATTACTTAAGGAAAAAGAGCAATTTACTCAGTTATCTATAGCTCCTATCACTGCCATCCTATCACATTGTCTAGAACAACAGGAGAATCTACATCAGCCACAGGGGAATCTTCATCAACAACATAGGATTTGAACAAACTCTCACAGGATCTCACTCACCAAAAGTAATAGAATGAAAGGTTCCATAAGAAATTTCAAAATCTGGAATCTCAAAAAATAAAGAAGGATAGTTTGTATATTGAGGAAATGTAGAAAATACATAGGTTGAATAGAAGAATTGAAGAGTTGCAGAGTCAGTCATTGATGGCTCAGACCTTGGCCCAAGCCAAGGAAAGCATATGGGAATATATCAGTCAGGCCATAACTGAAGTATGGCCTTCCATTTATATCATTTTTGAGTAGGAGGAACTCATAAGCATATGTCAAGTAGCCATTGATCAAGTGACACAGCTAATCAAAGATAAACCATGTGAGGTTGCATACATGGTCAGAGTTCTTAACTCAAAAACTAGGGCTGAATTGGAGCAGATTTAAATTAAGGACAGAACAGAAACCATCTTGGAAATCAAGAAGGTGTTGCAGAAAAAGTTATGACTTAGTTAGAGACAAAGTGTCAAACCTTGAAGACTTCAGTCTAGTGGTTTCATTTTAAATTTAATTTACTGAATCAGAGAGGACGACCAGGATTAGTTACCCCAAATAATAGGATGATCAATCTAGAAGACTACTGCCATAAGCTTTATACCATAGCCACTGATAAATCGAACTTTGTAGGTATAAAGGGGAATATTACAAGGAAACAATCATTGGAAACATTAGATTTTGATTTGAATATTAAGCATGAAATTAAACATCTTTTTGTAAATAAGCCCACTTTTGAGAAATACACCGAGGTTGGTGAAGTTTACAGAAAATTGATAAATCTTGCCATACCAAGTGAAGACCGATGGGATCAATTGTATGAGCTTATTAAGCAGCTTGCATCAACAAGTAAAGGACAACTGGGTAGCACTTTTTGCAGTCCACATCTTCAACATATTCCTAAATGATAGTGCCAGTACTTAGCAATTTTCAAATTCCTAAAATTTTGTACTATTTTTGTAATTTTGTTTTCAAAATATATGGTAGAACTTTTTGTATAAATAACTCCTCCTTCAAGTTATTAAGGGTTGAACCCTTGTTTGAGCATTGAGAACACAATTATAACTGAATTGGATATTTGCAAAGCTAATGAAAGGATTATGAATTTTCCTACTACATTTTTGTCTTCTTGTAAGTTTTCATATGTGGTTATTTCATTGTGTATTGCTTCATATATTCAAGTCTTTATGTAGAGATGTGGGTAAGATCATACTGAGTATCAGTCGGTCTTAAATCCCCTATATCAATTAATTGTCACACAAATATGCATTTGTTTGAATATATTTTTTTCTACAGGAAATGTTGTTTACGTATATTCTTTTCTTATAACCAATCAAATATTCGGTTTGAATATTTAGCAAGTTATACCACCACATATTTTTCTATCGATTCACTTTAAATCAATTAACTATAACTAGACAAATAGTAGCCCTTTCATCTAGCTTAGTAATTGTTAAGGCTTAAGTACCTATTTTAAATAATTCATATCATTGGTCGTCCATAAAATTTAAAACCAACAAAATATTTTAGATGCTTTTGCATGACTATGTTGGCATTATGCCAGAGGTTTGGCACTATGTCACAATGTTGTCCTTGATGGCAACTCACTTAGATGGAAGATCTTAGTTCAGGCTCTTAGAATAAAAGAAAAAGAGATATACGCAGGTTCCTCTTAACCAAGTCACGTGTACACGCGGGTTAGGCGATCAAAAGGCGTGTATACATATGCATTCACTTTCATGCAAAGAAAAGCACGTACATGTGGGAAAACTTATTTTTGGTCCATGGTATTTTGTCCGAAGTGTTGAACCCAAGTATTGGGTCCCTAGTATTGGTTTTAATGGTTTTGGACCATGGTATTGAGTAAGGCCTTAGACTATAAAAGGGGAAGGAGATTTGTAGGCAAAAGTATGAACAAAAAGTATCGAATATCTTATGAAGAGCAATAACTAAAATTGGGTTATGGTACATTGCAAAATCTAAACCAAGGAGGAACCTGAGCGCTAAAAGATGGATAAGTTCTATTGATGGGTCCAGATCTTAAGGCTTGAATAGTAGTATCATTGGGTGATTTTTGATCTGTTATAATTGGTGCATGATTAGATCTATAAATCTGATAATCTGGGTATAACTGATGTCTGATTAAGTGAAAAGGGTAAAATATCTTTTATAGATTTGTACAGAGGTTCGACGCATCAAAGGTGCATATACACGTGGGTTCAACAAGTGAAGACAATAGATATGCTGGTTGGCCTTGATACAGCTACATATGTACGCAGGGTTCTGCATATTGAAGTAGTGTACATGTCATGAAATATGTTTTAGCTAATTCTGTTTATTGCTACAGTGTTTTGGGTTCAGAATTGGTGACTGGCTACTATTACTGTTTTCTGGTTACAACATTCTAAGAAGTGGTTGGTTGATTCAGTATTGGTTTGTTCAAAGGAGATTGGTTGATGCAGATATTCTTGATGTTTGATTGATGTTATTCATGGATCCAATCTGAAAATTTATGAAACGTGGTCCCTGGAAGAAAAGAGAAGGTTGTAGCCTTCTGTAGGTTAGCACCTATGTACTAGTAGCTCAGCTAGTACAAGAGCTAAGGGGGTTGTAGCTCCCTTCTAGGAGAAGGTAGAGAACGAGAGAAGGTTGTCACCTTTTACAAGTAGCAGCCTGCGTACCGGTATAAGACTGCACTAGTACAGAATCATTGTAAAAAGAAGTTTCTAATTAAAATAAGATAGGGACGAATTGCAGCAGGTGGTTTTCACCCACATTGGGTTTCCACCTTACATTTTGGTGTGTGTGATGATTTTCTCTGCTTTACTGCTCCTGTTTACTGTTCATATGGTTAATAATATTCTAATGCACTCATTATGAAGCAACTAACTGAATTATAAGTTTACTGGATATATGTTTGTTGCATTACAAAAAGTTGCAATACACGTGGTTTTCCTTAACTAAAGTAGCGTATATGAATCTGAATATGGAAATGAAAAAGTTATATTGATTTGATAATACTGATTGATCCCCCCTCTTAGTATTATTTCCAACAATTGGTATTAGAGCGGGTCCTTCAGAAGAATCTTGATCACTTGATGGAAGATCTATCATCATGAGCAACTACGAAAAAGAGGCATCGATCAGGCCACCAATTTTTGATGGGAGAAACTTCGTTTATTGGAAGGTAAGAATCACAAAATATCTTCATTCTCTTGGTACAGAAGTCTGGGATATCATGGACACATTTCCATCAGCAACTCCTACAGATACGACTGGTAAGAAGCAGTATGAAACAAATGAAAAGGTTTTCAATACTCTATTAGGGAGTCTATCTCAATTAGAACTTGTCAAGGTTATGCAGCTCAAAACCGCAAAAGAAATATGGGACAAGATCGTTCTGAGCTATGAAGGAGACGATCAGGTAAAACGAGCAAAGCTACAAACTCTCATAATTCAATATAAAAATCTCATAATGCACAATGATGAAAGTGTGGCTAACTATTTCCTATGTATAGGTGATATTGTTAATTGTATGAAAAACTTGGGTGAAGAAATAAAAGAGGTTGTTTTGGTTGAAAAGGTTCTAAGATCTTTGTCTTCTAAGTTTGAATCAAAAGTTTCTGCCATAGAAAAAAAATAGAATCTACGGATCATTACCATGTCACAACTGCACGAAATCCTAACTTCTTATGAAATGAGAAAAGGGGGACCATCAAACAAGAGATAAGACACATTCAAAGCCTCAGGAAAAGGAGATTACAATGACTCAGGACATATGTCAGAAGAAGAGGAAGAATCAAACTTTGTCAAGAACCTTCAACAGGGTTCTGGAAGATTCAGAGGTAAGCTACCTTTCAAATGTTTTGCTTGTGGAAGAGTTAGTCACTATGTTGCCAAGTGTCCTCATAAAGATAAGCTTGACAAAGGTAAGGAACCTGTTAGATGGAACCGAAAATAGAATATAAGTAAGAAGAGCTATTATACACATGAAGACAGTGATGGATTTTCAAATAGTGATGAAGATGAACAATGCAATGATTATAGAATTTTGATGGCCTTTGAAGATGATGATTTCTTGGATGCTATAAATGAAGAAGGTCTTTATGAAGAAATTTCTAAAATTAAAATTTTTTTGGAAGAAAAGAATATGATTATAGATACTTTGACATTCCAACTTGCTGAAAGAGAAAAACACAATGAAAAATTAGAATGTGAAATTGTGGGACTTTGAAAAGATATTGAGAAATCAAAAGCTCTTAATCTTAGATTTGCTAAAGGATCTGAAACTTTAGATGAGATTATCAAAGTGCAGCGTTCTCCTCTAATCAAGATAGGTCTCGAATATTCCAAAGAAGCATCTCAAGCTCAGAAGCAAGCGTACAAGCCATCCACCTCCAAAATTTATCCTGATGCAGCAAGGAGAAGTGAACAAGTTGACAATCGATAGCCAAAGCATAATGCAGATCACCAAGTAAATCAGGGACAATTTACTTCAAGAATGAACAAAGATTAGGGGCAATCTACTTCAAGGATGAACATAAGCTACAAACCACAGCTAAATTATTCTCAATTTGCCTCAAGGAAACTACAATCATTTGGTCGGTAGGTTTGATAATCGCAGGAATTTCTTCAATGGCCAATGTTTCTCTTGTCATAA